>MCJB01001858.1:67371-97722 GCA_002018475.1 Nicotiana obtusifolia
CAATTGATCTTTGAGAACACTCTAGCACCCTGTAGCTGATCAAATAAGTCATTAATGCGAGGCAATGGATACCTATTCTTCAATGTAACCTTGTTCAACTGCCAATAATCGATACACATGCGCATAGACCTATCATTTTTCTTCACAAATAAAACCGGAGAATCCCAAGGTGACAAACTAGGCCGAATGAAACCCTTATGAAGCAACTCTTGCAACTGCTCCTTTAACTCCTTCAACTCTGCTGGGTTCATACGATATGGTGGAATAGAAATGGGCTAAGTGCCCAGCAACAAGTCAATACCAAAATCAATATCTCTATCGGGTGGCATGCCCGGAAGATCTACCGAAAATACATTTGGATAGTCTCTTACTACCAGAGCTGACTCAACGGTAGGAGTATCAACACCGATATCTCTCACAAAGGCTAGATATGCATCACACCCTTTCTCAACCATCCGTTGTGCCTATAGGAAGGACACAACACTGCTAGGAACATAACACATAGTACCCATCCATTCCAACCGCGGTAAACCTAGTTTTTCCAATGTCGCCGTCTTGGCGTGACAATCTAGAATAGCATAATAGGGCGACAATCTAGAATAGCCCAAGATAACATCAAAGTATACTGTACTGAGCAACAATAAATCAACTCAGTTCTCAAAACTACAATAATAATGAAACCCGACCGATACACACGGTCAGTAGTAGTAGAATCTCCAACAGGCGTGGAGACATAAATAAAAGAATTCAAAGAATCATGATATATACCCAAATACGGAACAAAGTAAGATGATACATATGAGTAAGTGGAGCCTGGATCAAATAAGATTGATGCATCTCTATGATAAACCGGAACAATACCAATGATAACTGTGTCTGATGCAGCCGCCTCTATCCTATCCAGAAAAGCATAACATCTGGTCTAGCCTCCCCTTCTAGGGCAACCCTTACGTGCCTGACCTCTACCTCTAGCTGGCTATGCAGGTGAAGTGGCAACTGCAGCAGTAGCCACAGCTTGAGAAGTTTAGGGACCCCGTGGAATACGTGGAGTCTAACTAGTCAGTGGAGGTGCACCCCTCCTCAGTCTGGGGTAGTCCCTCACCATATGACGAGTATCACCACACTAAAAACAAGCTCTCAGAGGACGTGGCTGCTGAAACTGGCTCGGCCCTAGTCGGTTGGACTGACCGTTGAAAGCACCCAATGCAGGAGGTGCGCTAGATAGTGGCGGTGAATATTGGGGAACCTGAAAGCCGAAAGTAGCCGGAGTATCACTAGAAGATGGAAGTGCTAAATGAACTAGACGGCTCACATAGCCTCTACCATGATGGGCTGCAACTGGGGCACGGGCACCACTATATCCCCCAGAATCTCAAGGCCCCTTTGTCCTCTATTACAACCCGTAAATTCGTACGCTAGAATATGTTGTAAAGTAGTTTACGTATAAGGACCAAAAGACCTGGAATATAATTTAAAAGTTAAGAAGAAGAACAAAGGTGTCGCATAGCTAGATATGCGGACCGCAAAGCACAAATACGGACCGCATATCCAGCACCAAGATTGCAAAGTGAGACAGAGTTCTGGGCTGAAATTGTGTCAAATATGCGGCCAGTATGGGGACCGCAAAATGTAAATGCGGACCGCAAACACGACACCCTCCATCGCAGAATGGAACAGAGTTCTGGGCTGACCCAATGTCTGAAATGCGACCAGAATGCGATCGCATTGTTGAAAATGCGAACCGCAAATTTGGCCCTTCTGCGTCGCATAATGCAACAGATTTCTGGGGTGAGAATTGCGACCAAAATGAGAACCGCATACCCTGTTTGCGGTGGGTATGCGATCGCAAACCTGAAAATTTTTAAGGTACGTGTGCCACTTACTCCTAGGCCTATAAAAGGGACCCAAACCCGTCCCTACTTCATTTTTCTGAGTCCAAGAACACTAGAAAGCCCCAAACGACCCCTCTCAAAGAACCAACAAACCCTAACTAAATTTCTCTCTTCAAAAGCTCTAAATCAAAGAAAGAATCAAGGAATTAAGGAACTAAAGAGAAACCCTAGCTGAGTTTCCTTCTCTTGCAAACCCAAATCGAGCGCAAGACTTAGGGATTGAAGAACCAAGAAATGAGAGCTAAGTTATCCAACATGCAAGGTAAGTTCCTACACCCATTCTCTTAGGGATTCTTGAAAATCCATTGCATGCATGTAAGAGTTCATAAGAATGTAAATAAAAGCTATGGGTTCAAGTTAATTACCACTAATAGCGTGGGTTATGATCGTTGTTGAGCTGCATGTGTCATGAATATGTTTGATAAGGTTAAGAAGAGGAAGATTATGGGAAAGCACCATATAAATTTAGGAGATTATGGTTGGGAATAGCTATGATGCGTAGTGAGTAACAATTGAACTGTTCTTCAATTGTAGATTAAAGAATTGTAGCAATTTCGTAGCTTGAGAGCTGGTGCGATATATACCAGGTATGTGAGACTATACCGTTCTTTCTTTTGCACGACTCCTATTGAATACAATGTAACGAAAGAGCCTCAGAAGAATACTCTATCCATAGAAGCTAAGAGTGCCTGTATTGTTTCCCCTCTTATGGAGGTTTTGATATGCTGTTATCTATTCGACATTATGTCACCTCGAAAGTATGATCGATATAGGAGTTAAGTATTATGTCACCATGAAAAAGGTAATCCATAGATGATACGAGCATTGCTACTAATGAAGAAATGATTAAATAAGTCCAGCATGCAATAGTTGTTTATTATATACCGAGCCGTTCTCTAAGTCGGTCGGGCAGGCACCTAGTGTGCGACTATATATAGAAGTATCTATTTTACTACACCGGGCCGAGTTAAAATCGAACGGGCAGTTATACACCGAGCCGTTCTATAAGTCGGCCGGGCAGGCACCCATGGTGCAATTATACAAACACCAGGCCGAACTAGATTCGGAAGGGCAGTTACCACTGATCAGTTGGGAAGATAACGATAAGGCCCACAGAGGCATGTGTATTGATTACGATCCTATAGAGGCGTATGTAATTGTTTAAAATAACAACTATGTGTTGTATGTAGTAACAATAACGTATATGAAATTTGCAAGCCTACGGAGGCGTATGTATAAGATGTGGATAATGATAATATACACGAGTATGAATATGATAATGTTTGAAAGGTTACACGTAAATGCATAAGTCTCACCAATATGCTATGGTTAGCCGCCCTAAGAGGCATACAGATGGTACAGGTCATGTATTTCTTATCCTGATGCTTATACTATTGTTCTTACATTATGTTTTCTGTCTTACATACTCAGTACATTATCCGTACTGACGTCCATTCTCTGTGGATGCTGCATGTCGTGCTGTAGGTCCTGATAGACTGACAGAGGGAGCTCACCCACTACAGTAGGCTATTCAGTCCGCAGATATAGGGAAGGTTCATCCTCAGGACTTGCCATAGCATTGGTATGCATTTTGTATAGGCATTGTGGGCATGTCGGGGCCCTGTTCCGACGTAGGTTATATTTTGTATGTTTCCATAGAGGCTCAATGGACAAATGTCAGTATATGTATAGACAAGTGTTGGGCTATGTGCAGTTAAATTGCCTTGTCGGCAAACGTTTGTACCATGTTGTATGGTTTTGTATTGTAGCCTAGTTGGCCACGTTATGTATAAACGTATGTCTATGATATAGTACGGTATCACGGAGGGTTATTGCAATTATTATTACCATTGTTATATTATCGCTTGATATCCATGTGAGTACGATACACCTTACATGTAACAAGGGAAGTCAGGTGAAGGGTTCGCCGGTACTCTGCAAGCAGGGTCCGGTGCCCGGTCGCGGCCCTCCGAGTTGGGTTGTGACAGAAGTGGTATCAGAGCAAGGTCGTGTCCTAGGTATTGTCTATGAGCCGTGTCTAGTAGAATCTTGATTATGGGTGTGTAGCGCGCCACATTTTATAATCAGGATGCTACATGACATTTAGGAGTTGTTACCTTCTTTCTAAATCTAGATCGTGCGTAAAGCTGAGTCGTAAGTGTTCATCTCTAATACTCACCTCATTTTCTTTCAGCAATGCCTTCAACTAGAAAGCAAAAGAGTAATAGACGACTCGATACAGAGGCTGGAGAGGGTACTAGTCAGGTGCCCCAAATCAGAGAAGGCCAAAGTGAGCCTCAAAGTGAGATGCCATCTCGAACCTCATCTACTCCTCCTTCCCCAGAGGACATTAGAAGTCACCCAACGTCTCCAATTCCTTTGTCTGGTGCTACAGACCAGGATTTGCGGACTGCGGTCCTGTTGTTGACTAGTTTGGTAGCTTCTCAGACACAGAGGCAGAATACCGGTGATGCTGATAAACCGGGTAGTACCAGAGTTCGTGTATTTATTAACCTAGGTCCTCCAGTGTTTACTGGGTCAGACCCCAAGGAGGACCCGCAAGCTTTTATTGATCAGATTCACCGCACATTGCGGGTTATGCATGCTAGTGATACAGAGGCAGTAGAGCTGGCTTCTTATCGGTTACGAGATTTAGCAGTCTCCTGGTATGATAGTTGGGAAAGATCCAGGGGTCCAAATGCTCCCCCACCTGTGTGGAATGAATTTTCTGAAGCGTTTCTTCGTCACTACCTACCAGTTGAGGTACGACGGGCCAGAGCTGACAGATTCTTGAACCTTAAACAAGGTAATATGAGTGTATGAGAGTACAACATGCAGTTTGACTCTTTGGCAAGGTACGCTCCCCACATGGTAGCCGAGATGGGCGATAGGGTCCATCTGTTTGTGAACAGATTGGGACCCCACTTGATAAACGAGTGCACTACGGCATCCTTGATAGAGGGCATGGATATTTCTCGTATTCAGGCTTATGCCCAGATGTTAGAGGATTGTAAGCGCCAGCAAAGGGTAAATAGAGAGCAGGATAGGGACCAACATAAGTGGTCAAGAGTGGCAGGGTACTCTGGTGATTCTAAAAGTAGTGTAAGGCCCCATTCTTCGAGGAGTTCGGCACCACCTGTATCTAGTGCCCCTCGACAGTTTCAGAACTCGCGAGCATCAGGCTCGCCATATTACAGGGCTACTGGTCAGATGCGACCCCCACCACCACGTTGTGGACAGTGCGGTAGGGCCCATTCTGGACTATGCCGTCAAGGTTCTGATGCGTGTTACTTTTGCGGACAGCCTGGCCATATGATGCAGGATTGTCCTAGTTGGAGAGGTGGTGGTATGGCTCAGCTAACCGGATCTGTATCTGGTTCTTCTTTATCTATTCGACCTCTAGCATGGGGTCTCCAACAGCCAACAGGTCGTGGTAGAGGTAGCGGTACAATACCAGGCCCAAGCGGTGTTCAACACCGAATATATGCTCTAGCAGGTCGACAAGACCTGGAGTCGTCCCCAGATGTTGTCACAGGTATATTATTAGTGCTTTCTCATGATGCATATGCATTGATTGATCCCGGGTCCACGTTATCTTATGTTACACCCCTTGTGGCTGATAAATTTGATATTGCACCCCAATTAATAAGAAAGCCCTTTGTGGTATCCACTCCAGTAGGAGATTCTGTGATTGCTAGAAGAGTATATAGAAGTTGCACTGTGACGGTCCGTAATCGTCAAACCTCGGCGGATTTAATTGAGTTAGAAATGATCGATTTTGATGTGATAATGGGAATGGACTGGTTGGCATCGTGTTATGCCAGTGTTGATTGTCATACAAAGGGGGTTAAATTCCGATTTCTTGACGAACCTGTCCTTGAATGGAAGGGGAATGTTGCTACACCGAAAGGTAGGTTTATTTCCTACCTTAAGGCAAGCAAGATGATCTCTAAGGGTTGTATCTACCACCTTGTTCGCGTTATGGACGCGGAGGCGGAGCCGCCTATCTTACAGACGATTCCGGTAGTCAATGAATTTACGGATGTCTTTCCAGATGAACTTCCAGGTCTTCCTCCTGAAAGGGAAATCGAGTTTGGCATCGATGTGTTGCCTGATACTCATTCAATCTCTATTCCTCCATATAGAATGGCCCCAGCAGAGTTGAGGGAATTGAAACTACAGTTGAAGGACTTACTGGATAAGGGCTTCATCAGGCCTAGCACTTCACCTTGGGGTGCGCCAGTCTTGTTCGTACGAAAGAAAGATGGATCGTTACGAATGTGTATCGATTATCGTCAGTTGAATAAAGTTACCGTAAAGAACAAGTATCCACTCCCCCAGAATTGACGATCTGTTTGATCAACTCCAGGGTGCTAAATGTTTCTCTAAGATTAACCTACGTTCAGGGTGTTATCAAGTGAGAGTCAAGGAAAAAGATATTCCGAAAATAGCCTTTCGGACAAGATATGGGCATTTTGAATTCTTGGTAATGTCGTTCGGGCTAACAAATGCCCCGGTAGCTTTCATGGATCCCATGAATACAGTATTCAGGCCCTATCTTGATGTGTTCGTCATCGTATTCATTGATGACATTCTAGTGTATTCCTGATCGGAGGCAGAACATGCATGTCACTTGCACATAGTGCTACAAACGCTTGAGATCGTAAGTTGTATGCTAAGTTCTCCAAATGTGAATTTTGGATGAACTCAGTAGCATTCCTAGGCCATGTAATATCTGATGTAGGTATTAGCATCGATACTCAAAAGATCGATGCAGTAAAGAATTGGCCTAGACCTACGACGCCGTCAGAAGTCCGTAGTTTCTTGGGGCTAGCACGATATTATCGGCGGTTTGTAAAAGGATTCCTAACACAGAAAGTTACCAAATTCCAATGGTCCGATAGATGTGAACGAAGTTTCCAGGAGCCAAAGGATCGTTTGACATCCGCTCCCATTCTTACTCTTCCTGAAGGAACTGAAGGTTATGTAGTATATTGTGATGCTTCAAGTATAGGCTTGGGATGCGTATTGATGCAGCATGGGAAAGTGATTACTTATGCTTCAAGACAGTTGAAGAAACATGAAAAGAATTATCCAACCCATGATTTAGAATTGGCTGCAGTAGTATATGCTTTAAAGATGTGGCGGCACTACTTGTACGGTGTCCATGTTGACATCTACACCGATCACAAGAGTTTGCAATACATTTTTTGTCAGAAAGAGCTGAATCTAAGACAACGACGTTAGCCTGAACTACTGAAAGACTATGATGTAGAGATACTATATCATCCTGGCAAAGCCAATGTTGTAGCAGATGCTCTCAGTCGCAAGTCGATGGGAAGCTTAATATATGTTGATGCCGGTAAACGGAAGTTGGCTAGGGAGCTTCATCAGCTAGCCAATATGAGAGTCAAATTTTTTTGACTCTGAGGACAGAGGTGTTAACGATTGAAGACAACACAAAGCAGGCAAAAGTCTTATTCCGACGTCCGACGTCGTGATTTAGAGTTTCAAGTTGGTGATTGGGTGTTCCTGAGAGTCTCACCCATGAAGTGTGTCATGCATTTTGGGAAGAAGGGTAAGTTGAGCCCGAGATACATCGGTCCGTACAAAATCCTTCGGCGGATTGGACATGTTGCTTATGAATTAGAGCTACCCTCCGAGATGGAATTTGTCCATCCGGTGTTCCATGTGTCTATGTTGAGGAAATGTATCGGAGACCCTTCTCGGGTTGTCCCCATCCAAGAAATACAGGTTACAGAGAACCTATCATACGAAGAAGTCCCAGTAGCTATATTGGATCGACAAATCCGCAAGAACGAACAAAAGATGTAGCTTCCGTTAAGGTGCTATGGAGAAACAGGAACGTGGAAGAAATGACATGGGAAGCAGAAGAAGAGATGAAATCTAAGTATCCTTACTTGTTTCAGAATGTAAATAATGACGGTGCCGAAGAAACACAGAATGCATTGGAAGGAGAAACGTCCTTACGAGGTAAATAGGAAATTCATTATTATTTTCCATTTAATGATGGGATTCAGTGGAGTCCGAATGAAGCCTATAAAAAGCTGAAACCCTTTTCCCCTACAGTATTACCTTCCATAGATCCCTACATTCGGGGACGAATGTTCCTAAGGGGGGGGGGGAGAATGTTACAACCCGTAAATTTGTAAGCTAGATATGCTGTAAAGTAGTTTACGTATAAGGACCAACAGACCCGAAAAATAATTTAAAAGTTAAGAAGAAGAACAAAGGAATGCGGACCGTAAAGCACAAATGCGGACCGCATATCCAGCACCAAGATCGCAAAGTGAACAGAGTTTTGGGCTGAAATTGTGTTAAATATGTGGCCAGTATGCGGACCGTAAAACGTAAATGCGGACCGCAAACACGACACCCTCCATCGCATAATGGAACAGAGTTCTGGACTGACCCAATGTCTGAAATGCGACCAGAATGCGATCGCTTGTTGAAAATGCGAACCGTAAATCTGGACCTTCTGCGTCGCATAATGCAACAGATTTCTGGGGTGAGAATTGCGACAAAAATGCGAACCGCATACCCTGTTTGCGGTGGGTATGCGATCGCAAACCTGAAAATTTTCAGGTACATGTGCCACTTACTCCTAGGCCTATAAAAGGGACCCAAACCCGTCCCTTCTTTCATTTTTCTGAGTCCAAGCACACTAGAAAGCCCCAAACGACCCCTCTCAAAGAACCCACGAACCCTAACCAAATTTCTCTCTTCAAAAGCTCTAAATCGAAGAAAGAATCAAGGATTGAAGAACTAAAGAGAAACCCTAGCTGAGTTTCCTTCTCTTGCAAACCCAAATCGAGGGCAAGACTTAGGGATTGAAGAACCAAGAAAAGTGAGCTAAGTTATCCAACATCCAAGGTAAGTTCCTACACCCATTCTCATAGGTATTCTTGAAAATCCATTGCATGCATGTAAGAGTTCATAAGAATGTAAATGAAAGCTATGGGTTCAAGTTAATTACCATTAATAGCGTGGGTTATGATCGTTGTTGAGCTGCATATGTCATGAATATGTTTGATAAGGTTAAGAAGAGGAAGATTATGGGAAAGCACCATATAAATTTAGGAGATTATGGTTAGTAATAGCTATGATGCGTAGTGAGTAACAATTGAACTGTTCTTCAATTGTAGATTAAAGAATTGTAGCAATTTCGTAGCTTGAGAGCTGGTGCGATATATACCAGGTATGTGAGACTATACCGTTCTTTCTTTTGCACAACTCCTATTGAATACAATGTAACGAAAGAGCCTCAGAAGAATACTCTATTCATAGAAGCTAAGAGTGCCTGTATTGTTTCCCCTCTTATGGAGGTTTTGATATGTTGTTATCTATTCGACATTATGTCACCTCGAAAGTATGATCGATATAGGAGTTAAGTATTATGTCACCATGAAAAAGGTAATCAATAGATGATACGAGCATTTCTACTAATGAAGAAATGATTAAATAAGTCCAGCATGCAATAGTTGTTTATTATATACCGAGACGTTCAGTAAGTCGGCCGGGCAGGCACCTAGTGTGCGACTATATATAGAAGTATCTGTTTTACTACACCGGGCCGAGTTAAAGTCGGACGGGCAGTTATACACCGAGCCGTTCTATAAGTCGGCCGGGCAGGCACCCATGGTGCAATTATACAAATACCAGGCCGAACTAGATTCGGAAGGGCAGTTACCACTGATTAGTTGGAAGGATAACGATAAGGCCCACAGAGGCATGTGTATTGATTACGATCCTACAGGGGCGTATGTAATTGTTTAAAATAATGACTATGTGTTGTATGTAGTAACAATAACGTATATGAAATTTGCAAGCCTACGGAGGCGTATGTATAAGATGTGGATAATGATAATGTACACGAGTATGAATATGATAATGTTAGAAAGGTTACATGTAAATGTATAAGTCTCACCAAAATCCTATGGTTAGCCGCCCTAAGAGGCATACAGATGGTACAGGTCATGTATTTCTTATCCTGATGCTTATACTATTGTTCTTACATTATGTTTTCTGTCTTACATACTCAGTACATTATCCGTACTGACGTCCATTCTCTGTGGACGCTGCATGTCGTGCTGCAGGTCCTGATAGACTGACAGAGGGAGCTCACCCACCACAGTAGGCTATTCAGTCCGCAGATATAGGCAAGGTTCATCCTCCGGACTTGCCATAGCATTGGTATGCATTTTGTATAGGCATTGTGGGCATGTCGGGGCCCTGTTCCGACGTAGGTTGTATTTTGTATGTTTCCATAGAGGCTCAATGGACAAATGTCAGTATATGTATAGACAAGTGTTGGGCTATGTGCAGTTAAATTGCCTTGTCGGCAAACGTTTGTACCATGTTGTATGATTTTGTATTGTAGCCTAGTTGGCCACGTTATGTATAAACGTATGTCTATGATATAGTACGGTATCACGGAGGGTTATTGCTATTATTATTACCATTGTTATATTATAGCTTGCAATCCATGTGAGTACGATACACCTTATAAGTAAAAAGGGAAGTCAGGTGAAGAGTTCGCCGGCACTCTGCAAGCAGGGTCCGGTGCCCGGTCGCGGCCCTCCGGATTGGGTCGTGACATCCTCTCTCTCACGGCCCCGCATCCCCTTCAATCTCCGTGCGATCTCTACCACCAGCTGATATAGGGTATTTTTCTCCAACTCTCGAGCCATGATAAATCTGATACCATAGTTGAGCCCCTCGATAATTCGACGGACTCACTCTCTGACTGTGAAAACCAAGGGAAGTGCATGTCTAGATAACTCACTGAATTTGACAGCATACTCTGACACTTTCATGGTACCCTGGCGCAGCTGCTCAAACTCCACGTCATGCATCACGAAGGCCATGAGTGAAGCTGCATCGGCTGGGCTACCCTCCTCGTAAGCCCGCTACCATTGATATTCTGGTCTCGACAGCTAGAATTTAGTAAAAGAAACCCTGCTTGTCTCCAAAATACCCATGGTCCAGAGAATACAGTGGCACTTCTCTAGAAAACCTTATGCATCCTCTGTAGCTAGGCCACTGAAAGTAGGAGGGTGGTATTTCTTGTACCTCTCAGGTCTAAGCTGCTCCTCCTCCGATGTTTCTGCCCTGACCTCGGGCTGAACTGGAACAACTGGATGTACTGGTATAACTTCTGGGACCTGGTCATTATAGATCCTCTACTCTAGGGTACGGGTCGCGGGAGTCTGAGCTCCTCCCCCAACTTGAGATGTGGCTTGTGCTAGTGGAATCAACCCCGACTGAGCTAGAGTACCTAAGATGCTCAAGAACTATGAGAAGGTCTTCTGAAGTGTAGGGGTGGCAACAGGCGCCTCAGGTGCCTGCCCTCCAACTAGAGCTACTGGTGGCTCCTCTATCGTATCTCGGACAGGTGCTCTGGATGCACGACGTGCCCCTCCTCGGCCCCTGCCCTGGCCCCAGCCTCTCGTGACTCTTAGCAAGGGAGCGTAGGTGGCTGATCGTCGGATCCAATGGTGCATGTCCTTAATATCTGTGAGAGAATAGAAAGACAAAGATTCAGAATTTTGACGTCAACAAATTCAACGATAAGGAATCAAAGAAAAGAAGTTTCCTAATAGTTCCATAGCCTCTTGAAGATTAGTATAGACATCTCTGTACCAATCCATGAGACTCTATTAAACCTGCTTATGACTCGTAACACCTATGACCCTAAAGCTCTGATACTAACTTGTCACGACCCCAATCTCCCTCCGTAGGATGTCGTGATGGTACCTAATCTCTAAAACTAAGTAACCCTAAAATACATGAAGAAATAAAAGAAATAATAAAAGAGCTTCAATCTAAACCAACAGGCTATTGTAAAATAATTTCATGACACAGCTAACAATAACTTCCAAGACTTGATGCGACCGAGTCATAAGCTTTACACCAGTATACTAAAACATCCCTAATACATCAATATCTATAATAAGAGTATGCAACAGAATTAAGACAGAGGGTGACTCCGAGGCCCGTGAACGCCAGCAGGTATACCTTGAAGTCTCTGATCCCGAGCTCAACGCACGGATGCCTAGTCTAGTATGAAGTACCTGAATCTGCACAAAAAGATGTGCAGAAGCGTAGTACAACGATACCCAATAAGTATCAAGCCTAATATCGGTAGATTAGTGACGAGGTCAAGTCAAGACACCTATTGGAATATATAAGGAAACTGAACAAGTATGGTATAATATAATAATGGAAACAATGGAAATGATATAATGAAGAAATACAACAAGAATAGCTCAATTAAGGCAATAAAGGCATCACAGGAGGAACACATAAAAATAATACCAAGGAACGATGCAGACAAAGCACAAGTGATGTAAATGAAGGATAACATCAAGAATCACTACCGAGGTACTGCCTCGTAGTCTCATTTCAATATCAAATCACAATCTTTACTTATATCACCGCGGGAGCTTTGCATTTAATTTTGAAAATTATTTACCCGAAATAGCTACCCGCATTTTAGCCACCTTATCACACCAAATGAATATAAAGGACTTCCTTATCCTAAGGCTGTCACTGAATGAATCTGGTAACTAATGCTGCCAGAGAGGCTGAGGTGAGTATCGTCACAAAAGCGCTCGGCCTTGTTCACCCTTTCAGCTAAGTATCCCGCTTTTTCCTTGAGGGGAGCTGAGATTTAAAATATGTGGGCCTAAATCGCCTTATGTCAATCTATCCAAAGAGACTACCCTATAATAGATTCAGCTAAAACTACGGTTGGAAGATTTCTATCTTAATCATGAATCCGAGCTTACTACTTAAATCACGAAAGGCACTTTTTCTCACTATCCATTCAATTCCAACTTCATGCTCACTTATGAAATCAAGCTAATAAGGCCAAAAACATGGTTACGTTCGCCTATAACAAGAGTTCTCAGGCGAGTATAGGCATGCCACCTTTTGAGGCACACTTTGGACGCAAGTGCAGGACTCCCCTATGGTGGGATGAAGTAGGGGAGAGACAGATTCTTGGGCCAGAGATTGTATAGGAGACCTCTTCCTTCTGTCCAGTTAGTACATGCTTCTGTTGTTTACCTTGCGCCTATCTATTCCTTTAAGCTTATATCTTATACTATTGCAATCAGACTCATTGGATATGTTTCTTTTCTCTTTTACTATCGAGAGTCGTACGGTTGAGGAGGTGAGCTCTAAGCGTATACACATAGATAGATCTGGGTAAGCGACCATCAGGGGCATAGGTAGCACCTACTATCAGTACGCCAGTCTAAGGCTAAACTAGCTACACCAATAGTTCTCTGCCCGCAACCTCAACTCCTACTTCGAATGATAGAATAATTCGAAAAATAATATACTGGTGCTATTGATTATAGAATCTTATGAATCAAGCACGGCACACTTTCTATATCTCCTTCATCTACAAGGTAAATAGCTTAGCTTAGAGCACAGCGTGTACGCCACCACACTGGCTGGCTGGTGCATTGGCCTTACCGTAAGAAGTCCAAGAGCGATATATCTCGTGACACGCTTGCGTGGCATTTTTTTTATAAAGTTCATATAACTTCAAAAGAATCATTCTTTATGAATTAAGTACCATTCAAACAAAGGGTGCATTGTCTCTTTGAGTGAAGAAGATAGACGAGCTATCGTAGATCCCTCACCGACGAATAGCGTACTTTCCTCTTAGAATATCCCTTCAATAATCGGATGAACGACTTGAGCCTCCTATTTCACTGAATCTGCTCCCATATCTACAGAGCCCCGAAAGCTTATAGGATCTTTAGGCTGTAGAGGAAGGGCCTATGATGGAATCATTGAATCTCAGTGACGCGGTGAAAGAACTAAAAGAGGTGGATGATGGGAACGATTGAAGAAAGAAAGAGAATGGTGGCTCCTTTCGCCCAGGGGACATCGTCCGGTAACAAATGGCTTCAAGTAGTTTCCCTACTAGCAACACACTTATCAAGCCCACCATATCTCAGCTCATGTGTATCAACCCATATCCTTATACCACCGCATGCTATCAATATCATAACATATCACAAATCGCACCTCAAGTTCCCAATACCACAACTTGCCAAAAAAGTCAACAATAACAATGTTTTCACAATAAATAGCCCATGGCTCAACACACTGTGTATAAGATTCTCAACAATAGCAACTGCAAGTGAATAGCTCAACAAGAATGGTATTTCAACAATTTACAACTTTGCCTCAATGTGATCACACCTTTCACAACTTCAACACCAACACTCAACAATACGATATTCCAAGAAATAACAAATCCAAGTAAGGTAAGTCAATAGTTAAGTTTTAATAAGGCAATGAGGAAACAGTAACTTCAACTAAGCATGTAAGGGCAAATAACAAGTAAAAGATGAGACAAGTATTAACAATATCAAGTAAAACATGTACGGATAGATTCACGATGATGAATATAATATGTTATGACAATTCTATTAAAGGGACGAAGAGAACATAGCTTAAACCGGTCAATTACCATATTTAGCCCAAGTATCCACTCATCACCTTGCGTATACGGCTTTCACGTACCACAATTAACACAAACAACACAATCAAAAGGGGTAATTCCCCTACACAAGGTTAGGCAAGATACATACAACAAACTACGCTAACTCAATCCACTAGTAAGCCTTTCCCCCGATTATTCAACTATGAACGGCTCGAATCTAGCCAAAATAACTTTATAGCATAAATACAAACCATAGGAAACTATTCCGGCTAATAAAGATGCAATCTTTAAGGAAAATCAAAAAGTCAACCTTAGGCGCGCATCTCGGAACCCGACCAAACTTAAAATTCCAAACACCCATTCAATAACGAGTTCAACCATACTAAAAATTACTCAATTCGGATCAAATCCTCAAAATATAGTCAATGAAGTTTTCACAAATTTTCCCAATTTTTTCAACTCAAAACACTAATTAAATGATAAAAGCAACGATGGATTCATGTATAGTAGCCAAATCCGAGTTAAAATCACTTATCCCCATCAACTCCTTAAAAATGTCTCTCAAAATCGCTAAAACCCGAGCTCTCTAGGTCAAAAGATGAAGGAAGAAATAAAACCCTCAATTTGCCTCTTTTCTGCACAACAATTTCTGCTTCTGCGGAATATAGGTCGCTTTTGCGACTCCGCACCTGCTGAAATTCTATCGTAGGTGCGGCTCTCACTTAAGCCCATGAAATTCTGCTTCTGCGGATGCAAAAGCGCATCTACGTTCACGCTTCTGCGGGCAGTGGCTCGCTTCTGCGGAGTGTTGACCACACCCATGGTCCTCCCCAGCCCACTCATATCCGCTTCTGCGATGTCCAATTCGCACTTGTGCGTCCGCTTTTACGGAGAAACGACCGCACCTGCGGTCACAACTTAACAACCCAACCCTCGCTCTACTGCTTGAGGGCAGATTCTACGGTGCCATACCTATGGCCCAAAGTGCGTAGGTGTGATTGAACTAGACTCAGTAGTGGTTAAGCAAACAACCAAGTCCAAAATGGTTCCGGATTGAATCTGAATCACACCTGGGGGGCCCCGGGACCCCGTCCGAATATACCAACAAGTTCCAAAACACATAGCGGACCTACTCGAGGACTAAAATCACATCAAACAATATTGATTCTACGAATCACAACCTAATTCAAAACTATGGAAACCATGAACATCCAACTTCCAACACTAATGTCAATTCATGCCAAACCAACTCCGATTGATCTCAAATTTTGCACACACAAGTCATAAATATCGCAACGGACCTATTCCAACTTCCGAAATCAGAATCAGAATCAGAATCTGACCCCTATATCAATAAAATCAACTGTCGGTCAAACTTCTCAACCTTCCAAACCTTCAACATTCTAACTTTCGCCAATTCAAGCCAAAACGACCAATGGACCTCCAAATCAAAATCCAAACACTCCCCTAAGTCCAAAACACCATACAAAGCTATCAAAATCATCAAAACTCCATAATTTTTAAGGCTTTAAAATTGATTTTATTGCAGTTAAATTTTTTAAATATTTATTAATTACCCTTTCAAATTATTTTGTGATGACTTAATCATCCAAATTTATTATTTTACTCACATACATGTTTTATAATATTTTTAATTTATATCATATAATTACATTTGTATTTTGAGCTATTTATATAACTTTATAATAATAGCCTATATTCTATACATAATTACATTATTTACATTGTTTACCCTAATATAATATTATTATATATTTATAATTTTAAGCTATTATTTTCAATTATTTTACGGCATAAGTAATATTTTTATTATTTATAAATTATTTTAGATAAATTTCGTATATTTAATTTTATATCCCTATGAAAGGCTAATTTTCGGACCAAAACAGGCCTAAGGTACCTGACCCATTCATTTTACTCTTCACCAGCCCAAACCAAACAACCCCATTTATCTAACCCGGTCTCGACCCGTTTAAATGACCCGCCCACCTCCCTTTTTATCTTGGCCGTTGATCTCAGATGATTAACGGCCCGTAAACTATCTCCCCCTTTTAATTAACCCCCACCCAAAACCCTACCCATTTTTCCTCTAAGACACCACCTCTAAATGCTCTCCACTCTCCCTCTTTCTCTGAAGAACCCTAGCCACCTCCCCTTAAATCTCTCTTCTAATCCCGTTGATAACAGGATTCCTCCATTATTTGCTTACCATATCTATGTTTTCCGTTATTGGTTACACGTTTATAGTATTACTTAGGTACTTTCCCAATATTAGTAAGTACCATCTCCAAATCGGACTGGAATCGACCTCAATCTTGGATATTTGGACAATATTTCGTTCATATACATGAACAAATGCCTGATTCTTCATACCAGTTGGCCAATTTTAAACATCAAACCCTAACCAGGGTTTGGAGTTTGATTTCTTTCCTTTCCGGTTACTTTACTAATTGCATGTGTATTTTTCTTCTTTCCTTGTTTATGTTTGCTAATTTTCCTTCCTTGTTTACTCATTTGATTCAACTACTATATCAACCCCCTTCCCCGCTTCCCCTCTAGGTCTTAATGGCTGCTGCTATGCCTACTACTACTACTACCACAACTATTGTTCTCCCACTCTCATTTATTCTATATTATTCTAAGATTTTGATTTTGGCCGGCTGAAAGCCAAGGCCACTGGATTCCGTTCATTAACCTCCTCCAGTGCAAGCACTGCTCGGAGCCCACTTCGAGGCTCTTGTGAACTCTGAAGTACTGGGGATTTGGGTTTCTCGTCTCCAGTAATCGCAGCTATTCCTGAGATTTTGAGTTCTTCATCCTTTGTTTACTTTGTTCGCAACTGGTTAGTACGTTATACTCTCGTAATTTTACTTCCCGTTGATTGTGTTTATGTTATGTGCATTCCTTTGGGTGTTTAATGTTGTGCCACTTTAAGCCTGCTTGTCCTAATGCCATCATGTAGTTCCAACTTTCTTCTAATTTTGATTTTTGCATAGTTAACTAATTTTGATTCATGACGTTTTCTTGGTTTGCAATTAAACCTGATTGATGTTTATCGCACTTTGTTTGGATCCCTGGAAAATTATGTCATTGCTCAGAATTGTTTTCTCCATGTAGAATCCCTTATGCATCACCTACTGTTTTGCTGCAAATTATGTGATACACTGTCTAACTACTTAGCCAAATATGCTCTTCCTTGATATTACTAGCCTTAATGCATGCTCATTGTAGATGTCCAGCGTGGTTGATTGTTTATATTAACGTTTAAGTTTAATTGATTACTTATGACTGTTGATTATCATGAATCCATGACTTAGAATCTCCTAGGAAACTAATGCATGCCCTGAACTTATTGGAATGTGTCTTTGCTAAGTCTTTCATGTACACCTGCTATTTCCCTGAAATCAACTTATGATCATATGAATTCTGTATGCCAATACTGTTACAATGCCAAGGCAGACTTGTTCTTTGCTTTAATGTTGTGCGCTCACTGATCGTTTGAGACTCCTAGGGTGAATTCCAATACATATCTAGTTTATTTCTTCTTATGTCAGACAAGTCCCTGCCCTCTTCATGTGATGTGTGCTTGCCTTATTTACCTGAAAGCCAGTTTCTTCTCATCTGCCATAAATGCTTACTTGTTGGATGTAAAATCTTTGTGTAGTGATTTGTATTTGCCTGAATATTTCACATGCTAAGCTCTGCAAGTTAGTCGTTCCATTAGACTCTCATGTTGAAGCTTCTATGCTAAGGTTGTATCTTACCTGTTCTTGTCTATGGCACTACTAGGTTTTCATGCTCAAACCCCTGCATAAAGCTCTCAAAGATCATCCTAGGTCAAGCTATGTTTTGAAACTTTGCTTGAAATAATCTTGTTGCTCTTAAGTTCCGTTTCTAGAGTGATAAGCATAAACTTGCCTCATATATGTCTTGTATGTTTTCCCAATTTAAGCATGATCTTGCTTATATGCCTTGATTAGAATGGTTATTAGTTACAACTTTAAGAGTAGTTTGTTACCCGTATGACTGAATTTAGCATTCCCTAGCTTAATCATTGGAATCGTTTGGGCCTGGTATGTTGGGCCTGCCATTGGTGTTGAGAGTTTGAAAGTACTATCTGCACCTGGAGTCTGGGCCTGCTGTCCGCATAAAGTCCTAAACCTATTTGAAGGCCCAGATATATTATTGGGTTATTCTGTATTTGTATTTGGGCTTGTAATTATTTAAAATGAGCTGTAACAATTTGTAGACAAGTGATGGGGAAATTAGTGAAAAGGGGGTTGGGGTATTCTGATTCTCGCATGATTAAAAACATGCCAATAGGATTTAATTGCTTTGCTATTCGTTTGATATGCTCCTATTCTACGCACTCATAGAAATCATGCCTATAGGGATCACACACACTTCACTTGTACACTATTCAAAGCATGTTAGTATTTGCCATACCTGTTTCTATGTCAATTACTGTGCACACTTAGACTGCATGCCTATAGGATACAATAACATATGTTTGCTAATGCTCGTCTAGATACCATGTCTATAGGGTTTCAACTTATCAATCAATCCGTCACTTCTATTGCCTTTGGTACACAGCTCATCTATAGACCATGACTATAGGATCTTAATCAACTAATCAATTACTTTGTTGCTTCATTGTATTTCCACACCTAGATGACATGTCTATAGGGATCATGTATTATCAAATCAATTTCAATTGTCAATTGGTAGAAATCCTGCCTATAGGATACTATTACTCATCTTAGACAGCATATCTATAAATCAAACGTCGTTAACCCTGGGCTTTCGAACAGTCTTACCGCCTCTTCGCGCGAACAATATAGATAGCATGACTATAGGTTTGTAATACCTTTTAACGTGCCAATTCATTAATCTAAAGCTATAGTACTGTTTGTACGATAATGAAATCAGAATCACATAGAACCATGCCTATAGGACTTAATGACTCTAATGAGTGTTAATTCTCAAATTGTCTACTGCCTAATCCGCTCGCGTGCATTCGTTGTTTATATGTGGAGGTTAACTTGAGCCCTTTATTGATTTTATATGAATTCCTATATGTTTTGAATGCACGCCTAGTTTTATCATTTTGAGCCCCCTAAGTAGAGTCTAGAACCACCCCAAATAGTAGGTCCAAAGCCTTCTAGACCACAGGCGTGGGACGGGTAGTGCACGCATAGGACACGACCTAGAATTAAATTAGACACCTTTAGGTAAATAACTTTAAGATAGTAATCGGGTAGCAGGAGATAGTTTGTGCCTGCTGAATAATATAGCAACCATATGTTAAGGGAGTTGCGAAGTATTATTTATGTTGCACGGGGTGATCCTTTAGGCTAAAAAACTTAGGACCTCCTTCTCCTTTATATATGTTCATTGTCCACACTTAGTCATTAATTATAGAATAATTAAGTTGTACCTTGTAACCTCTAAAGACTTGTATTGACTATATATATAGTCTAATTGTTGCCCGATTTTCTTTGCATGTGTTTATAACAGATCCTTTAAATTTCTTGTCTTCCCTCACTTATATGATCACTAGGACAATTGTAATCCGATAATCCCTCATATTTTAAAATTCACCGGGAACTACAGTTGTCGACCTCAAAGAGTGCCTAATACCTTCTCTTTGAGGTAATTTGAGCCCTTAGCCGATCTTTGGTGACACAGACTAGCTAAAACAGAGTTGTTTGCAAATACGTGCCCTAACACAACTTAAAATCGTTAGGTGGCGACTCTTCTCTTTTAATACCCATTTAAAAGAGTTGTCATATGTCGAAGTCCTATTTCGCAACAAAAGAGGGTCATGACAGCATGGCGACTTTACTGGGGATTTACACTTAGGCCCTTACCAAAACGAAGTTGACTTATGCGGATTATTTGAAGACATGTACATCCCCTCATCTTATTTCCCTTTATTTTCTGTGACATGCACATCCTCTCTCCATTTCCTTCATCTTCTTTGAAGCTGCTATATCATCTATCTCCCATCCCTATCCCCTTATTTGCTTCATTTAATTCTCGCACATTTTCATGAGTTAGACTGACTTCTCTTTTTTGTCTTTCCTTTTTCTTTTCTTTCTCTTGTTCATGTTATTACTGTTTTTATGCACTTTCATCATGCAAATATTTGACAACGTGTTAATATTTTTTGCAAACTGCATACTTTCACATCATATTCCACTCGTGCTTATTATCAACATAGTGGCGCTTGATGAGTGTTCGCACTTTCCTAAAATACCCTTTTAAATTAGAAAGGCTTATTTGCGATGGACTAGTCGATTAGCGGTGCAGTCGATGGTCCCATGCCTTTCCCTCTCAAGTTGTCCACTTGAGAATACCAGTCTAGACCTTTCTAGAAACCACACTCTGATTTGAAATGTACATGCATCTTGTTAAACCTAGTATGAATTGAGATGTCATTGACGCATCAACCCGTTTAGACGAACCTTGTCCAAAGTCCAAGGAGATCTCCATAATCCCAAAGGATCCCATCATATTATATGCATTACTTGGAGAAAATATACCAACATGTTGATCATTATTGCGTAAATAATCGAATTTGGAGGGGGAAAGGGCTAACTTTTGTTTGTTTGCAGAAAATGAAGCATTAAATCCCCAAGTCAGTATGGTCCGGAATATCCCGCCTCTGCTAATTGACTGATGGAACAACCTTGCACCCTGTGATACAAACCGTGTGAGGAGAGTATTGGGTAACCTACCGTCCTTGCTAAATATTCAACCAAACAGGGGACTGATCGGGGCTGCTACTATGTTCTGGGATGAAAAGAGAGTTGTTTTTCGATTTGGCAATATAGAAATGACTCCTCCCTGGAATAAATTACCATGGGATAGTCCAGGACTATTGGTGCCAGAAAATCGCACTCCACGTGGTTTTTTGAAAATGTTAGATTTTAAGAGGAATGATGAACTTGTCTATCTGAAGAAATCATAAATCCCCTTTGAATTTCTCTGTGAGCTTATGGGCATAGAAAATCATATCGCCTTCATCATGAGGAGCTAGTCATTACCTCTTTGGGATAGGTGCACCGCCTGGTATATGCCTTCATACTCTGTTTCTTGGGTTTGTTGATCTTTCCAATGCAAGGGGGAAGGATTCATACTTGCTTAGCTATGGTCGCTAGGACCTTAATGGAGGGTATCGAGGGGTAGAAGTACACTATTATCCCGATGAGCTTAGCTGAGAGGTATCGTGCTTTGGATTGGTGCAAGTATAGATTCGGACACTTCCAGGGTTGTAATCTCTTGATACAAGTTTGGCTGCTGGAACACTTTCAGAGGGGTGATTATTGCTAGGAGCTTCTACAAAGGCTACTGAACGACTACATAGCCAGTCATTATCCAAAGAAGATGACATTCATTCTAGACATGTTTGCAAGGCCTGGAAATGTTGTAGGCTGGGTGCGTTTCTTCAGCAATCTGACAGACGAGCAAGTGCATTGGATGTTTGAATGGTTTCCTAGTAGTGAGTTCATCATCAGATCCAAAGGAACTACTCACTTAGTATTGATCGGGCTGCGAGGCATCTACGCTTACGCTCCTATAAGGGCGATGAGGCAAGCTAGTCATACCTTGGGTTTCCAACATAGTTCAGTATAAAGCAGATTCCAAAGGAGATATCATCCCATTCAAGTTTGAAGCCCAACATATGTGGAACTAAAAGATCATTGTGAAGGGAGAGACTATCGAGCCGGACAGGTATCACGCCGGTCATATGTACTACTATCTCTCGAGGTTGGAGGACGACATAGCTGGGGAAGTCAAACCGAGGGTCAATCTGAAAGATAGTATCATAAATGAAGTGGATGAGGTGCAGGTAAAGTAAAAGAGGCTATGAAAAAGGGTGTTCAAATCTGAAGCTAAACATCTAGAGAATCATAAGGTGGATATGGAAGCGATCAAAGAATGGAAGGAAATTGCAAATAAGTCGACAGAGAGGTTGGAACATCTAGAGCAAGGACTGATGGAGCTAGAGGGGAAGATGAGAAAGAGGCTTTGGGATTGTCAAGGCATGGATCCGGATGAAGGAGGTAAGTTGTCAATGGCGTACTTGATACTCGACATGCGCGATTTGGGAAACGTGATTGATGGAGTCAAGTGAGAAATGCATGGAGAAAGTCCTTCAAGGACCAAGAAGACTAGGAGATAATGTTCTTTACTACTTTCTGGATTAGATTAGGTTTTAATGTAATAGGGCTTAATGCCATTAGTGACTATAATAATTATTTTTTGATTTAGTGAAGATGGATTTGGCTCATTTTCGTAGCAATGGAATGAGGCAAATGTTGGCATGAATTTTCTCCAAGTCTATGTGTCACTTAGGCCTACCTCAGGAACAATGAGGTCCCCAAATTAGGACACGAATTATACATAACCTTATATGATACATGCCTAAATATTGCAAACACTCTTATACTTCGTCTTACTAACTTGGTTACCGTTTGCATTTTGATTTTGAATACACACATTCCCAAAGGTTGGTTCGTGCATTCTAACATCATCAGCTTACCACACCAGATCCAAAGGTCCTCCACCTCCTCCTCCACATAGAGACCCAAAAGGCAAAGGCAGAGGGAAGATGAATGATCTAAATGGTAACCAAAAAGACAATGCTACCATGGCAGAGAATGTTGGAACCTCAGTCGGAAGAAGTATGCCAAGACATAATGAGTTGGTCCTACGTTTGGAGCAGAAAATCCTGGAGCTATAGGGTGAGCTTGAGCAGGTCCGAAATCTCGCAAACCTCTCCCTTACTCTAAATGTTCATGACTTCAACTAGAAAAACATAACCACTCAGAACCAAACACCACCACAAAACACCCAAAACCAAAATCCACCACCCATAGCTCTACAAAACCCTCCCGCAATGCACTAGTATCACGATCTCGCACATCCCAAAACCTTAATTTGCCAGAACCCCACCATCACCTGACCAAGTATCCACAAACCACCACTTATCACACTCCTCAAAATGCACCACAACTTACCCATGACCCCCCTCAAACTTCAATCAATCACCCATACACCTAAGTTCTAGGAACTCATCAAGGCAACCCGATATACATGGAAACCTTACCGCATAACGCGCAACAAACCCTATACATACCTGAGCCGACCGAGAAGGACCTGTTCATTTGAAACATGGCATAAGAACTCACGAAACTGACAGGAGAGTCCAGAGTGTTGATGGCGGGAAGGGTGTTGAAGGTTTGAATTATGAAGACTTATGTGTCCAACCGGACGTAGAATTGCCAGAGGATTACAAACCTCCTAAGTTTGAGATGTTTGATGGCACTAGTGATCCTAAGGTGCATCCGGGAACCTACTGTGACAAGCTTGTGGGAGTAGGTAAGAATGAATAAATCTGCATGAAATTGTTCATGCAAAGTCATACAGGAGACGCATTATCTTGGTACATCAGCCAGAATCCAAAGAAGTGGGCGAATTGGGTGAGCGTGGTATCGAATACAAAGAATGCGCCAGTCGTTTTCTATATCATAACCTCAAGAAGAAACCGATAGAAACCTTCCACGAGTATGCTACTCGTTAAAGATCAGAGGGCCGACAAGGTGAGGCCGCCACTTGAATAAGAACAAATGAACAAGTTCTTTGTCAGAGCCCAGGATCCGCAGTATTATGAAAGGTTAATGGTTAGCGAGAATCACAAGTTCTCAGACATCATTAGTTAGGGGAAAGGATAGAAGAAGGAATCAAGAGTGGGAAGGTGACCAATTTTGAGGCACTGCAAACCACAAAAAAATCCTTGCAATCAGGAGGTATCTCGAAGAAGAAAGAAGTGGGTATCGTGATGGTATCCCAGGGCCCTAAGTCTCTCCTTACATACCACACCCCTCCACCCACATATCAACCCTCACCTCCAAAATACCAATACCTTGTCACCACCTACCATACATATAATATCCAACCTGCATATTACCATTCACCTCCACCCGCTCGCCAAAACTACCCAAAGCCACGACCAAACTTTGACCGCAGAGCTCCCAGACAATACACCCCAATCACTAAACCCATAGCCCAACTGTATGAGAGACTAAAGGTCGCTGGATACGTCACCCCCATTCCTTCTATTGCTGTTAAGAACCCTTCCCAGTGGGTTAACCCCAACAAAACTTATGCCTATCATTCAGGCATGAAGGGTCATACTATTGAGGAATGTCGCATGTTGAAGGACAAGATTCAGACACTGATCGACACTAGGGTTATACAAGCAAAGGAAGCCACACCAAATGTTTATAATAACTCTCTCCCAGATTATAGGGGCGAAGGAGTGAATGTGATAGAAATTGATGAGGAATGGAATCAGGAGGGATCCATCAGACTTATTCGAGAGGGGGATGCTCCAAAACAACTCATGTCACCCTCTCGCCGATTGTAGCGCAAACCCAGGCACCATTTGAAGTCGAGGTAGCTCGCCTTTCACTGTGATAGTAGCTCCAATACCGTCTAATAAGTCTGATATCGTCCTATGGGATTATGTGGCGGAGGCAAGAAGAAAAGGAAAAGCCAAGATGGAAGAGGCAAGTGTTGCGCAAGGAATGACCATAACTGGCAGAGTTTATACACCTGAGAATCTTAGAAGAACAAGCAAAGAAACCACATCTAAGCCACATGTCGTGGAGACGGGAACCGATGATCTTTGGAGAAAGGTACAGGCAAGGGATTACTTAGTTGTTGATCACCTGAACAAGACTCCCGCCTAGATATCCATCTTGTCATTATTGCAAAACTCAGACGCGCACAAGAATGCCTTGGCGAAGGTACTAAGTGAAGCTTATGTGCCTGCCGGTATCACCAGTAGGGAGATGGCCAATGTGGTAGGACATGTATTGGAGAGTCACAAATTACTTTCCAAGAAGATGAGCTACCGCCAGAAAGGTTAAGTCACAACAAAGCAATGCATATCGCTGGCAATTTGAAGACAAGTTCATTGTCAAGGTCCTGATAGATAGAGGTACGAGCTTGAACATATGCCCGCTGACTAGTTTGAAAAGACTGGGTAAAAGCCTGCATAAGATACGGACGGGAAGCATGAATGTGAAAGCGTTCGATGGATCTCAGCGAGCTACTATCGGAGAAATCAACCTTGATCTGCAGATGGGCCCAACCTGGTTTGATGTTGAATTTCAAGTACTAGACATATCCGCCACCTACAACTTATTATTGGGATGACCATGGATACACGCAGCTTGGCCAGTCGCTTCTTCTCTGCACCAGGCTGTGAAGTTCGAGTGGAATCATCAAGAAGTAATTATTCACGGTGATGGAAGCAACCCTATCTACACCAACCAGACTGTGCCAGTCATCGAAAATAGGAGAAAATTGGGAGGAGAAATATACCACCGCATTGAGCGAGTACATGATATTGAGAAGGATCAATGTTGGAGCAACAAGATAGAAAGCATACTGATGTGGTTAGGGTATGAACTAGCCAAGGGTCTTGGCCGAAAGCTTCTGGGGATCACAGAACCCATACGACAGCAATATCATGGCACAATCTTTGGTCTCAAGTATGAATATACTGAGCAAGAATACCAGGATTGGAAACCACCATAGCGTATCGATTACTACCCGTTGCAACAACACATACCATCGCTGCACCAGAGTTCTGCCATACTGATGCAATCTGGGGATCCGAGGAAGATGAGGTTTTAGCTGGCATGAGGAAGCTATTGCTGGATGAGGAAAATATGGACTGCAGTGCAATTTTAGAGGAGGAGGAGGAGGAGGAGGAGGAAGACCTTACCATTCACACAGTGGGAGAAGGAGCTGTTCTCAAGAACTGGACTGCTACACTATCCCGGGCTCGCCGAGTACCTGAGTAGGCTTGGTAGAATTAGCATGATTTATTTTACAATTATTTTTGAGCATTTAATACACTTTCAGTGCTTTGTTTTGAATAATTACTCAAGCCAACAAGTCGTACTTGTTGATAATTTTAGGTTTTATTAAGTGCATTACTGCTTTTCGTTTATTTATTATTATCTATCTACATTCTTTTCAGGATAATTATTACATATCCTGATGAACCTACGACTGTAACATGTAATGAGATAATGCAGCATAAGAAAAGTGAATCGGAAGATTTGGAAGACGATATAACACCTGAGGAAATTATCAAAGAAATAGAGAATTTTGAAAACAAACCAAAGTCCAATTTGGAAGAAATGAGGCAGTTAACTTAGAAGATTCTAAAACAGTCAAGGAAACTTGCATAAGCATTCATCTATCACCGTCAGAGAAGGTAGAGTACATCCGGTTTCTAAAAGAATATGAGGATATTTTTGCGTGGTCCTACGACGACATGACTAGGTTAAGCACGTCCATAGTAGCTCACAAGCTACCTACTAACCCCATGTGTCCGCCGGTAAAATAGAAGCTCAGGAAATTCAAGCCAGATATGAGTCCGAAGATAAAGGAAGAGGTTACTAAGCAAATCAAAGCCAAGGTCCATCGAGTGGTCGAGTACCCAACCTGGCTAGCCAACATTGTGCCGGTTCCAAAGAAGGACGGGAAAGTCAAAGTGTGCATTGACTATCGAGATCTGAACAGAGCAAGTCCGAAGGATGTTTTCCCGTTGCCCAAAATACACATATTGATCAACAATTGTGCCAAGCATGAACTCCAATCCTTTGTGGATTGCGTCGTGGGATATCACCAGATTTGGATGGACAAAGAGGACGCCAAAAAAGGCGGCCTTTATCACGCCATGGGGGATATATTGTTACAAAATGATGCTATTCGGTTTGAAGAATGTTGGGCCACCTACATGAGGGCCATGACGACTCTTTTTCACAACATGATACACAAGGAAATGGAGGTGTACATGGATGATGTTATCATCAAATCTAAGAGAAGTTCGGATCACATAGCAGACCTGAGAAAGTTTTTCGACCGGCATTGGAAATACAATTTGAAGTTGAATCCTGCAAAATGTGCTTTCGAGTCCCTGCCGGGAAGTTGCTGGATTTCATCGTTAGTCGCCACGGTATTGAGCTTGACCCGTCAAAAATCAAAGTTATTCAAGACTTTCCACCACCAAAGAACAAGAAGGATGTGATGAGTTTTCTGGGATGCCTCAATTATATCAGCCATTTTATAGCACAGTCAATGGTGATATATGAGCCGATCTTCAAAATACTGAGGAAATATATTGTGATGAGCTGGACTGAATAATGTCAAAAGGCTTTCGATAAAATCAAGGAGTACTTGTCCAAACCGCCCGTGTTGGTCCCGCCAGAGCCAGGAAGACCTTTTCTATTGTATCTGCCCGTGTTGGACGGAGCTTTCGGTTGCGTCCTGGGAAACATGATGAAACCCCAGAGGAAAGAGCAGGAGATAAATTATCTAAGTAAGAAGTTCACACCTTACGAGGCCCGATACTCTTTGCTGGAGCGCACCTGTTGTGCTTTGACATGGATAGCCTAGAAGTTGAGACATTATTTCTGTGTGTACACTACATATCTCATATCTAGGATGGATCCACTAAAATACATCTTTCAGAAATCCATGCCTACGGGTAAGTTAGCAAAGTGGCGAAAATTGCTAAGTGAGTTTGACATCATCTATGTGACTCAGAAGGCAGTCAAAGGGCAAGCATTGGCTGATCACTTGGCAGAGAACCCTGTAGACGGAGAATACGAACCATTAAAGCGAATTTTCCCGACGAGTAAGTGCCGTTTGTAGGTGAAGATATTGCCAAAACATATGATGGTTGGAGGATGTTTTTCGACAAAGCAGCCAACTTCAAAGGAGTAGGCATCAAAGCTGTTTTAGTATCAGAAACCGGTTAACATTATCCGGTATCCGCAAAGCTCGGGTTCCCATGCACCAACAATATGGAAGAATACAAGGCTTGCATCTTGGGACTCAAATTGGCCATCAACATGAATGTTCAGGAGTTGCTCGTAATCGGAAATTCAGATCTATTGGTACACCAAGTATTAGGAGAATGGGTCACCAAGAACACCAAAATATTGTTGTATTTACATTGTATGCAAGATCCGATCAAGAGGTTCACAAAGATAGAAATCAAATACGTTTCGAGGATTCAGAATGAGTTTTGAAGATGCATTGGCCACCTTGTCTTCCATGATATAACATCTAGACAAGAATTTCACTGGTCCTATCCCACTAGAGATTTCTAAGTAGCAGGCTTATTGTGCTCATGTTGAAGAAGAGTTCGATGGAAATCCATGGTTTCATGATATCAAGGGGTATTTGGAAAGGGAGAATACCCAAAAAATGCCACATACACCCAGAAGCGCACCCTTTGAAGATTGGCCAACCATTTCATTAGAGCGGAGGAATTTCGTATAGAAGGACTTGTGATTTAGGATTGCTGCGATGTGCTGATTCCAATGAGGCATTTAGATTGCTCGAAGAAATACACGCCGAACTTGCGGACCTCACATGAACAGTTTTGTTCTTGCCAAGAGATATTAGGGCAGGGTATTTCTGGATGGCTATGGAGACAGACTGCATCAAATATGGTCAAAAGTGCCACAAATGCCTGGTACATGCTGATATGATACAGGTTCCGCCCAACGAACTCAAAGCAATGAGTTCACCCTAGCCCTTCTCTACCTGGGGCATGGATGTCATCGGACCAATTAAAACCGCTGCTTCAAGCGGACATAGGTTTATTTTGGTGGCTATAGATTACTTCACAAAATGGGTTGAAGTCGCTTCCTATAAGGCTGTGACTAAATTTGTCAATTTGGAGTACCTGAGTCAATCATTACTGACAACACCGGCAATCTCAATAGTGATCTGATGAATGCCATGTGTGAAACATTCAAGATCAAGCACCGGAATTCTACAGCATACAGGCCGCAGATGAATGGAGCCGTGGAAGCAGCCAACAAGAACATCAAGAAAACATTAGGGAAGATGGTGCACAACTACAAGCAATGGCATGAGAAGCTACCATTTTCTTTGCTCGGGTACCGCACCACAGTTCGTACGTCAACTGGGACAACCCCCTATCTACTGGTCTACGGTACTGAAGTTGTTATACCTGTCGAGGTGGAAATTCCTTCCCTAAGAATCATACCAAAGGTCGAGCTCAGCGATGCGGAATGGATACGGAGCCGGTATGAGCAACTGGCTCTCATTTATGGTAAGAGGATGAACGCAGTGTGTCATGGTCAACTCAAGCAGAATAAAATGGCAAGGGCTTTCAACAAAAAAGGTTAGATCGAGTCTTCACATCGGGGAAATTGGTGTTGATACGGATCTTCTCGCATCAGGACGAAACAAAAGGGAAATTCTCACCTAACTGGCAAGGCCCTTACATGGTTCACCGAGTACTGACAGAAGGAGCTTATACTTGTAGAAATGGATGGAGAAATATAGCCAAAGCCTATCAATTCAGACGCAGTCAAGAGATATTATGTTTATGATTATTTTTGCACTTTCTCTTTGATGCAACCTGAACTATGCTTGACCTGATTTTGGTTTAAGAGGAGATACGTAGGCAGCCCTGTGGGTTCGGTCACATCATAATAAAATTTGCATTCCCCTTCTACGGTCAGGAACTGGGGCAAGATTTTGAGTTTTGTCAATCTCATTATATCAAGGATCACCAAGAAGTATATTGGCGGGAGTTAAACTTGGCAGAATTTTGAGGAGAGTCCTCAAAATTCCAAATCGAGAAGGTTGCAATGTCTCAAAAAGTGTCACAATCTCTGATTCGACAAAATTATTTGTTTTATCCATCATCACATATTTTGAAAAGCTGTATTTTTTACAAATGATTTATCACAAATGCATATTTTTGAAAATATCATTTTTTGTAGTAGCCAGATGTTACCCAGGGTGACACGAACAAGGCATCAAGATAAGGAGCAAAGATGAAATGAAGAATCAAAGGCATGGGCCAACATCCCCCCC
>MCJB01001858.1:97759-184118 GCA_002018475.1 Nicotiana obtusifolia
AAAAAAAAAAAAACTCACAATTTTCTTTAGATGCAGGCATAACGGACATGACAAGCATGCCCACAAATACATAACAAGAATGCTATCTTCACTTACAGAAGTCACCAAGCGCAAATGCGTCAAGCTAAGAATCACTTTCTTTCTCATATTTAATCTTCGCCTTTCTCTGCATAGGGCTAAGCACTGCCCTCATTCTTTGCATAAGGCTAAGCACTGCCCTCATCATTGCATAAGGTTAGGAACCGCCTTTCTCTATATAAGATAAGCACTACCTTCCTTTGCATGAGACGAAACGTTGTCTCCATCGCATTGCATGAGGCTAAGCACTGCCTCCATTATTGCATGAGGCTAAACGCTGCCTTCACTTGCATGAGACTAAACAGTGTCTCCATCACATTGCATGAGGCTAAGCACCGCCTCCATTACTGCATAAAGTTAAGCATTGCGTTTATCTGCATGAGACTAACCAGTGTCTCCATCACATTGCATAAGGCTAAGCACCGCCTTTCCTTGCATGAGACTAAGCACTGTCTCCATCACATTGCATAAGGCTAAGCACTGTCTTCCCTTGCGTGAGACTAAGCATTGTCCCCATTACATTATATGAGGCTAAGCATTGCCTCCATTATTGTATAAGGCTAAACGCTTCCTTCCTCTACACAAGGCTAAACACTGCCCTCGTTACATACAAGGCTAAGCGTTGCCTTGTCTCGTTCTCGCATGCAACTAAACATCAACTATTCCCTCTATCAAACGATCGATATCTCTGCATCTTTGCATTTCATGGGCTAAAACATCGCCACATTGTCCGAAGGCATCATAGTCTGAAGGCATCATCTTCATAGCCCGAAGGCACCATGCCATAACCTGAAGATCTCTCAAAATGGTACATCATTATTCAAAGGTGTCATATTCCAGAGGCACCATCCTCATGGGCCGAGGACACCATTTCATGGCCTGTGAATCCCTTATCATATGCTTCATGGCCCAGGACATCATGGTTTAAGGACATGATCCTCATCGTCCAAAGACAACTCCCATGGTCCGAAGGGAATTTGCATTATGTTTAAATTTTTGGAATAACCCTATATATTTGTGTGCATCGTGTCTTAAATTTTGAAGGAAACTTGGGAGGTAATCATCCAACAAATAGGAGAAATTCTAACTCCGGTTTCCGTTCACAACGTTCACATCCTTCGATCATCTCAAATGTAACCGACAATCAGCAATTGTTCACTCTTTGTCTCGTAACCGTCCAAACATTTACCTCAAATATCCGTAACATTCAAATTCACATTCATAGATCTACCCGAAATTATCTGTTACTCATGACACCATCCTATACAAAAGACCTTTTCTCGAACATATAACCATTCTTATAATAACTCGATCGGTTTCGTTTGCCGCTAGATCTAGAACTACACACGGCCTAATTCCCGTAACACCAGGGATATGTAGGCAACTCAGGAAACAGGGTTCGACCTCCATTTTTTCAAAAACATATCATCCTCACTCATTTCGGACAAAATTGGCCATCATTTTCTTTACCCGACAACTCCTTCATCATTTCCGGGTAAAGAGGGGCAGATGTTGATACCCAATTTTGTCCTCATATTTTAATAATATCATATATACTTTCAAAATATCATTTTTGCATCATCACCAATTTACAAGTGTCATATAGGTATTTCCTATAATTTTTCATAACTTTTAAGGCTTTAAAATTGATTTTCTTGTATTTAAATTTTTCAAATATTTATTAATTACCCTTTTAAATTATTTTGTGATGACCTAATCATCCAAATTTATTATTTTAACCATATATATGTTCCATAACATTTTTACTTCATTTCATATAATTACATTTGTATTTTTCAGCTATTTATATAATTTTGCAATAATAGCCTATATTCTATACGTAATTACATTATTTACATTGTTTATTCTAAAATAATCTTTCTATATTTTAATAATGTTAACTATTTTATTCAATCATTTTACTGCATAAGTAATATTTTTATTATTTATAAATTATTTTAAATAAATTTTGTATATTTAATTTTATAGCCCAATAAAGGGCTAATTTTTAGACCAAAACAGGCCCAAGGTACCTGGCCCATTCATTTTACTCTTCAGCAGCCCACACCAAACAACCCCATTCATCTAACCCGGTCACGACCCGTTTAAACGACCCACCGCACCTCCCTTTTAATCTTGGTCATTGATCTCAGATGATCAACGGCCCGTAAACTATCTTCCCCTATTAATTAACCCCCACCCCAAACCCTACCCATTTTTACCCTAAGCCTCCACCTCTGAATGCTCTCCACTCTCCCCCTTTCTCTGAAGAACCCTAGCCGCCTCCCCCTTAAATCCCTCTCCTAATCCCGTTGATAATTGGATTCCTCTATTATTTGCTTACCATATCTTTGTTTCTCCACTACTGGTCACACGTTTATGGTATTACTTAGGTATTTGCTCAATTTTGGAAAGTATCATGTCCAGATCGGACTGGAATCGACCTTAATCTTGGAGATTTGGACAATATTTTGTCGATATACATGAAGAAAGGCCTGATTCTTCATACCAGTTGGCCGATTTTAAACATCAAACCCTAACCAGGGTTTGGAGTTTGATTTCTTTCCTTTCCGGTTACTTTACTAATTGCATGTGTATTTTTCTTCTTTCCTTGTTTATGTTTGCTTAATTTTCCTTCCTTGTTTAATCATTTGATATAATTGCCTTGTTTGCTATTCATTTGATGTGCTCCTATTCTACACACTCATAGAAATCATGCCTATAGGGATCACACACAATTCACTTGTACACTATTCAAAGCATGTTCGTATTTGCCATACCTGTTTCTACGTCTATTACTGTGCACACTCAGACAACATGCCTATAGGATACAACAACATATATTTTGCTAATGCTCGTCTAGACACCATGTTTATAGGGTTTCAACTAGACAATCAATAAGTCGCTTCTATTGCTTTTGGCACACTGCTCATCTATATATCATGACTATAGGATCTTAATCAACTAATCAATAACTTTGTTGCTTCATTGTATTGCCACACCTAGATGACATGCCTATAGGGATCAAGTATTATAAAATCAATTTCAATTGTCAACTGTTAGAAATCCTACCTATAGGATACTGTTACTCGTCTTAGATAGCATGTCTATAAATCAAACGTTGTTAACCCTAGGCTTTTGAATAGTCTTACTGCCTCTTCGTGCGAACAATGTAAATATCATGCCTATAGGTTTGTAATAAATTTTAATATGCAAATTCATTAGTCTAAAGCTGCAGTAACGTTTGTACGATACTGAAATCAAAATCACATAGAACCATGCCTATTGGACTTAATGACTCTAATGAGTCTTAATTCTAAAACTATCCATTGCCTAATCTGCCCGCGTGCATTTGTTGTTTATGTGTGGAGGTTAACTAGAGCCCTTTATTGATTTTATATGAAGTCCTACATATTTTGAATGCGCGCCTAATTTTATCATTTTGAGCAACCTTAGTAGAGTTTAGAACCACCCTAAATAGTAGGTCCAAATCCTCCTAGACAACAGGTGTGAGACGGGTAGTGCATGCATAAGACACAACCTAGAGTTGAATTAGAGTTCTTTTAGGTAAACAACTTTAACATAGTAATCGGGTAGTAGGAGATGATAGTCTATGCACGCTAAATAATATGAGAAACCCCTACCTTAAGGGAGTTGCAAAGTATTATTTATGTTGCATGGGGTGATCCTTTAGGCTAAAAACTTAGGACCCCTCCTCCTTTATATATGTTCATTGTTCACACTTAGTCATTAAATATAGAATAACTAAGTTGTACCTTGTAACCTCTAAAGACTTGTATCGATTATCTAAGTTGTACCTTGTAACCACTTTGCACGTGTTCATAATAGAACATTTAAATTCCTTGTCTTCTTCACTTATATGATCACTTAGGACAATTATAATCCAATAATCCCACATATATTAAAATTCGTCCGGGAACCACAGTTATGGACTTCGAAGAGTACCTAACACCTTCTCTTTGAAGATATTCGAGCCCTTACCGGATCTTTGGTGACACGAACTAGGTAAACTAGAGTTATTTCCAAATAGGTTGCCTAACGCACCTTAAAATCGTTAGGTGGTGGCTCTTCTCTTTAATACCCATTTAAAAGAGTTGTCACATGTCGAAGTCGGATTTCGCAAAAAAAAAAAGGGCGCAACAATGAGATGGATCCTTCCAGAACATAGTCTCGAGTTCATTTTTTTCTTGTGATGGAGACTTTGGTGCGTTTTATCATCGGCCCTTGGGGAACATCCAGTCCTTCAATAATCATATTAATCACATGTTAGGGTTCTTCCTGCTTGACTTGTTTGTTGGCGTCCCTGTTCCTAAAATGGTTTTTCGCGCGCTCGCTTAGAAATTCTCGAAGATGCCCATTATTGAACAAATGAGCCACTTGTTCCCTTAACTGTCGACAATCCTCTGTTCTATGCCCGTGAGTACCGTGATATTTGCATATCAAATTGTGATCCCTTTGCGTCGGGTTGGACTGAAGCGGCCTTGGCTACTTGGTCTCCTTAATGCGATCGATGGCTGACACTATGCTTGTTGCATCTACGTTGAAGTTATACTCGAATAGCCTCGGGGCATCTCTAACTCAGGATGATCTATCGTGCCCGTTTCTGTTCACTAACCCTCGATTACTTGGACTTTAATCATTTCTTCTGTCGTTCCTGGTCGAATAGCGACCGGGTCCATTTCCCCTTCTATCTGGGTTGTATGGTTGGTATCTGTCTCGGGGTGGCCCTGAATCCTGATCCAATACTCTTTTAGACTTGTCGTTCATTTTAGAGGGATAAACAGACCCCAAGAGGGTCTCTAATTGGTCGTCCTTGACTGTGATCTTTGAATGATACATGTTGTGGACATCGACCCAGGTAACCGTTGGATATTTTACCATTTTGCTTCAGTTGTTGAGATGCAACCGAACTTCGGGGGTTGAGCCCCTGAGTAAATGCGTGAACGGCCCAATCGTCCACAACCAGTGGTAGGTCCATCGGTTCCATGGAACCTTGACACAAATTCCCTGAGCATTTCATTGTCCCCAGCGTGAGCTTTAACAAAGGCATCTACAAGTATAGCAAAGAATCAATAGAGTTTTGAGGTAAATTATGATACCATACCATTGGTCACTTGGATGGATAGGGTTTCCTCGATTATCTTCAGCAACAACGACGTCTCATCATCCTCGAGATCGTTGCCTTTTATAGCACATGTATAGGAGGTCATATGTTTATTTGGATCTGTGATCCCATTATATTTGAGAATATCGGGCATTTGGAATCTTTTCGGAATCGGTTTTGGTAACGCGCCCAGGGGGAAGGCTTCTAAAAGAACTTTTTGGAATTCGATCCCTTCACTATTGGAGGTGCCCCCGGGATCTGATCGACCCTCAAGTTGTAAGTTTTCATTTTCTTATCATTTGCCTCTATCTTCTTTTCGCCGGATTCCACCTGTTTTCTCAATGCCTCGAGCATTTTCATCACTTCGAAAATTTCTCCGGATCCGGATCCGGACCCGTTGAGCTCAGTGACAACCCGTTCTTCCCTCTGGGTATCTTCTCCAACCCGCTTGGATTCAGCCGCATTTTGTGCGTGATTTTGGTTCTGCAGTTGTGCTAAAGCAAATTGTTGGGCCTGCAATATCTCAAAAATCAAGCATAAGCTAACTCCATTGCCTCCCCCTTCGAGCGCTTCACGAACTGATGGTCACGGTGCCCCGTGAATGCTGTTATTGGGATCAGTCGGTAGGTTAGTGCTGACAACAACTTGTGAGTTGGTATCGACCGGATCAGCGATTGGAACACTATTAAGGTCGACCGGGGTGCATTGTTGTTCGGCACCCTGTTATTATTTTCACCGTGGTGGCCTAATTCGGCGTCAACACTTAAGTGAGCAGATTGAGAATTTGACATATTGAACAGTCCTAAAATCAAACTTCAAAGAACAAGTGTAAAATAGAGTGTGTTATCAAGATTCGTATTAATCACCACTATTATCCTTAGCCCACGGTGAGTGCCAAACTTTTTACCTCTTAAAATAAATAACAATGAAATTTGTATGCAGTTTAAAGGATATGTGGTTTAATTTAACATAAATGATCGACTTACAGTAAATAGTTGAATTGAAATTGGATAAAACGATCAAACCAAAGTGACATGGTAAATAAGCCTTGTGTTTAACTTAAATGCTGACGGTTGGCCTCGATTGAGCCCTCGAGATAGAGCTCGGATCTGAGTAAACGGGTGAAAAACTAAAGAGCACTTAAAACAATTGCTGAGAGCCAAAGTAAATTTTATTTCCTTGTTATGCATAAAAAAACAATGCCAAAAAATAAAAGGGTCCTCCTCTTTATAAAGTAGAGGAGCTTTAACCCTAATACAAGTGTAAATAAAATAAAAATCTTTTCCTTCCTTCTCTCCCATGAAAATATGATCTGCTGCCAATACCGAGCGTGATCTGCACCGCAATACCTGGTTGATGGCGGATATTTCGGCTCCCTGTTTGTCTCCTTTAACCGCCTTTCTTTTATCCTCGATTCTTCATCTCACTCGAGCTTGATTCTCTCGGGGTTTGGCCATGCTCGAGACCCATTGTATCGTTCGTCCGTTCCTGGTTCCGATCTGTGGGTATCTTCGGTCTCACTCGAAATAATAACAAGTAAAGTCGTTCCTTGTTTTACAACGGAAAATCCGGGAGTAACTTTATCCTCGATTTTACCCGTGTATAAATACAATAAAAGTGTATAAAACTTTAATTCTACTATTTTTTTATTAAAAAAAAACATAGAGGATTGGAAAGAGCTTGACCAGGTCGAGAAGAGAGTGAAGTCATTTTTATTTTCTTATTTTGTAAATCTTAGTAAACTCCAAAAAATTATTTTAATTTTCACTTAAAGTCACTCACAAAAGTTCAAAAACAACTCAAAATTATATTCATGTCCCAACATAATTTTAATTTTTAAATACCAATTTTATTTGAAAAAAATCTCACTTTTTTCAAAATTTTACAATTCTTATGTCCAAATGCCCACTAAATCAGGTAAAGCATCTATCACGATATGAATGAAGAAGGGAAAGCATACTAGTTTGATTGTGACATTTAGCGTTGGGCCGTGGAAGTTTCTTCAGAAATTTTAACTCTTCTATGAAGTTTTGCTTGGGTGATTATTTATATTTTTTTTCCAGGAACATACATTTCTCATTTTGTGTTTGTTTTGACAGAAAAATGTATCTCAACTCCCAGTCTTTTTTTTCTTCATCGAAATGCGGAACTTTATATTAAAGCATAACAAACAACAAAGGTCAAATGTACCCTTGCATCCTGAACAACTCAACTTGAAAAAAAGTTTTCTCGGGAGATGTCCTTCAACAAAGAAGTTGAAAATTTAGCTAAATTATAAGCTATTTTGTTCAAACTCCTAATAATATATAGAAACTCCACAGGATCAAGCATGTTTGGTAGCTTCCAAATATCTTCAAACATCACTTCTATCTCCCATAAAATAGCCACTTACTTTTGGATAATATCAATAACAATCTTAGGCCTTATTTGGAAAGCCCTGTAATTAGATTTGGATGTAATTGGGTGTAATTACATAATTTTGGCATGTTTGTCTGACCAAGTAATTACTTGGTCAACATGTAATTGGGTGTAATTGAGGGGGTGCAATTACACTCTGCAATTCTCAAGGGAAAGCTGAGAATTGTTGGTAATTACATGGTGTAATTACCAGGTTATTTTTTGAATCTCTTTTCTTTTTTTTTTTAATTTATTTTTATTTCTATTCTTTTTTACTTTTAAATTTATTTTTTTTATAAATTATTATCAAATATTATTTTTGGCATTATTTATTTTTTACTTCCTTATTTTCATTTCTCAAACTCTACTTCACGTGGTTCCACATAATTTCTCATATTTTATATTTTCTTAATTATTTTCTTATTTTTTTATTACACTTTAGCTCTCTAATTTTTCTAAAAAAATTATACCTCCTAATCTTAGAAAGAATAATTCATCCACAAACTTGACTTATAACGAATGATGTCATTAAAGTGGAACTTTGTTATTGGATGAGTTTATATGCAAACTTAATTATGTTAAAATGATAGATTGCTTTTTAATATGTAAATAATATTCTCATTTTTCAACCTTTATTTTTTTTTTTTATTCTATATAGTTGTTCATATTTTTTATTTTCTTTATGTAGCATGATATTATTCTAGTTTTGAAACTACTCCCTCTCATATTAGAAATAATAAAATTATTAATAAACTTAGTGTATACGAGTGATGTCATTAAAGTAGAATCTCATTGTTGAATCAGGTTATAGATTTATGTTTTCCTTTTCTTTTAAATTATATTTACTTAAATTATGTTAAAACTTATTTTATGTTATGTTGTAGATTTACATAAGAGTATTATATTTTATTTTATTTGGATTTTGAATATATGTTATATTTCGCTTCCATTTTATTTGCTTTAGTAGTATTCACTCAATAATTCAGATTGCATCTCATTCATTTTTTAGTTCGAATTGATAGATTATTTTTCGTAAATTTTTTTACTAATACTATGGCATTATATTTATAAATATTAATCATCTTATCAAGCATGCAGTCCATGATGTTTCTATAAATATGTATTTTTAGTTTTTAAATTGATTAAAATAAAATAATATTAATTTAAAAAATATATATTATCAATTATTTTTGCAATATTAGTAATTAATATATAACTAGTAATTAATATATTTTCAAGAAACAATATCTATCTTAAATGTCAAATTTAATATTATTTATAAAGGCATATGTTTGTTAAATCTTAACTTTCAATTTTGATAATTAATTGTATATTTAAAATTTAATCTAACTGTTTAATTACTCTTGTGCAACCAAGCAGTACACATGTAATTACACTGTAATTATATTATGACAAACAAATAAGTCGTCGTAATTATAGTACTGTGTAATTACTAGGTTGTGCAATTACTACCCTAGTAATTACAACAATCCAGTTATCTGGTGGCTTTCCAAACATGCCTTTGGTGTCAGATAAAATCTCAACTCCCAGTCTCAAGGCATTTCTTTATTTATTATTTATTTTTTGAAATTTATGCGGTATACTTATAATGCTTTTTGGTAAATAGAACAATCAATGAAATACGTTTTGTCTGTGGAGCGGCCCCAATAGCTTAGGCTTCTGGACAGACTACAGAACTATGAGAGGATGGGCCCTTGGAACCACCATACTCTCTTTAATTTCTTGGCCGGTGATTGCTTTGGTCTGTTTGGTTAATTTGCTAAAATTAACTTTTTTTTAAAAGTATTTTTTTTTTCAAAAATGCATTTCGAAAATATGTCTTTGGAGAAAAGCAATTTATATTTGGCTAATCAATTTAAAAAACACTTTTGAACAGTAATTTATGTTACGCCAACATTTGAAACACTGCTCTTGAATATCAAATTACGAATAAGGACATAAAAAATTATAATTAAGTTTTTTGATTTTCATACAATTAAAATATGACACTAGCAAAGGTTGGAGCATTGTAGGTGGTATAAGACCATATTGGGTTGTTGGAACAGATTACTCCAATGACCTAACTGCTATTGAGTTTTCTGACCGAACTGCTGCTGAGTTTCTTTCTCTTTATTCATCTTCAATCATATGAGAATTATTTTCTATCTGCATTGTGCATCTATTTTCTTGTATGTCTTTATGAAGCTGGAACATGGTGCATGACGATTACTCATTATTACCTCTTTCTTTTCTTAAGAAGTAGAGAGTGATGCAGACCATTATGCCTCGGTAGAGAGCAATATAATATCAATTACAACATAGAATTCACATAGATACCCCTTCTACGTTGTGTCAATCCCAAAACTCTTAATGGTACTAACAACAAGAAATATTACTCCTGTTGGAGCGGAGACTTGCATTTAGAATTGCTAAATATTAGATTAAGTTGAATATAGTTATTTTGGTATATAAATTTATTTGCTAAATTTTTTTTCTACTTAAAAGCACTTTTTATCTCTTAAAAACTTGGCCAAACACTTCAACTTTGAAAAACAAGTATCTTTTTTAGAAAAAAAAATACTTTTGGTATTGAAAAAACTTGACCAGATAAGCTAATAATACTTAGTAATGTCAAAGAAAGGAGTTTTCATGTTTTCTTTTACATGGTTGGTTTTTATGAGTCCTTTGTAAGAGATAGAGTGGATGCTCTAAACAGTGGTGGAGCCACCTTTGTCTGAGGGCTGATAATTGACATTATTATGTAAAAAGATTATACTGTACAAGTGGATAAAAAAATTATGTATACATATTATATATTGAATTGTTGGCTTCTTCGTATATTAATATTTTAATATATTGATTCTCTTAAATAAAAATTCTAACCTCGCTATCAATTTTAAAAGGCCAAAATAATTAATTAACTAATAAAATAAACACATAAAAACTTAGGTCACTTTGCGTATAACAAAGACGAAGAATTGGACAAGCGAGGGCGATGATGAAATCTAGAAAAGTAGTATAAACATTTGTTTATCCTTAAAACCGAGTAACAATTGAATTTGTTCGTAGTACTAAGGATGTGCGAATCAATTTGATACAATGTAAAATATAATGCAAATAACTTAGAAATATAACAGATAAAAAGGAGTAATCAAACCACAGTGATTGAGTAGCTGTTGAGGAAAAATATAAAAGGTAGACAAAGTTTGATGAACAGTAGCAATGAACAGTAACAATTTCTGGTATTTTCTCGAGTAAGTCTTGTGTGTTACAATGAAGGTCGAATGCCCATCTTATAGGTAGATGAAAGAGCCCTAAATATGGTAAAAGTCTGATTACAAGGTAAATCCCTTCAATTACGGGATGGAATATCCTAAAATGGTGGATTAACGTCTATAACGGTTGAGATATTTACTCTTGGCGAGATATCAGGAATCCACGAAATATCCGGTTGAAACTAACCTGCTGTTACAAGATGTGCTTTTGGTCGGTCAATATCGGTCAACCTCGTTCCGGTTGCTCCAGCCTCCGAGCTTTACTTGCTGACTTCGGATCGAGGCAACTCAGTCTTGTGTTGCACCCGGGTTCGACCCTTCTCGAGTACTCAATCGGACTCGACCCAATATAGATAGTCCCTTCGTTTATTGGAGAGTAAGGACAAAAAACGATATGAACTGTCATTTCTCGGGCTCTTTGGCTAAGTAATCGATATATCCATTAAGCGTGCCACGAAGTCGGAGTCATCAAACCGTTCAACCCTACAAGAACTTCCTGTTAGCGTGTGACGGCGGTACCGTGACGTGCGTGGCTATCAACGTAGGAAATCATTGCCTGTCCCATCCACCTGCAAAACTCTGCAACTTCTGCGTGCGCATTTAATGTTTCTTTGCATCGTGCTCTGAACCGCCACTTTTTGAGAAAGTATAAGTACTTCTCTCCCTCTTTGCGTTTTACTTCTTTACTTTCACGCTGATTATCAATTTGCTTCTCTTAGCTTTTTTCACCAGAAAAACTTTTAGTCTTCTTCACCAGAAACTCCTCTTCTCCTTTGTTTCTTGTTTCTGCTACTTCAATGGCCAAAACTTCTAAATCAGTTCCTCAGAAAAGAGCTTCCCCTGCCCAGCCTGTTGAAGAGGCTGAGCCCATCCGTACTGAGGAACCCTCCATGGAGCCTCCATTAAAGGCTTTCATACCAGTAGGGTGCTTCATAGGCTCCGACTTCAAAGTCGAGAAGCCTTCCCTGGTGCCTGGCCGAGGCGAACCGGTCTCGGAATACATCAGCTCGATCACCCAAAAGCACCTTGAAAGGGTGAAGGCCGAGTGCCATTGGGCTGATAAGGACGTAATAATCCCTTCTCCGAACGAAGCCATTACCACATATGTAGAGGGATACCTTGGTGTATATACTTATCCGTTTATATTAGGACCCATAGACCCTATAATTATCGAGTTTTGTAGGAGATATAATGTCACTCTAGGTCAAGTCCACCCTTCTGTGTGGCATATAGTTTACCTTTTCTGTTTTTTCGTGGATAAGGTCGGAGGGGGGCACCCTTTTACCATCGATCATTTACTTCGATTATATAGTCTCCGGATGTTCCGAGGGGGGTTGATTAAACTAGCTCGCGGGGCCAGCAAGGCTCCGTTCTCGAGCATTGACGAAGATAGGGATCGGGGCTGGATGAGCCGATACGTCCGAATTAAGACCTCCGACCTTATCCCTGCCGACAATATGCCGTTCCCCGAGATGTGGAATATGAAACGTATGCGCCTCTCTATTTAAGATCTCTTATTACTATCCTTCAATGTTTAACTGATGTATTATGTTGTGCAACCGTTTCCCAGGCACCGGCTGCGATTGAGGACTTGAAGGAGTGGGTCAGGAAGGTCGTGGCCCAGAGGTCCTATTCCGAGCGGGCCTGAAGAGAGATATCAAAAGGTCTTTGGGAGGCCAAGAACCATGGTGAGCTTCATCGATATTCATATTTTCCAAAACGATCGACACCAACACTTAATCTTTTGAAAATTTACTTTGCAGGTCTCTCGAAGGATGCCGAGCTGAGGTCGGCTGTTACCGGTGGGACAGCTCCTCGTCCCCTTCCCACATCGGAGAAGGAAGGAGGAAGAAAGAGAAAAAGGGCTCCCAGCCATGTTGAGCCCGAAAAGAAGAAGGGCAGGAGAAAAATGATAGCTCGTAAAGTCACAGCCACTGACCCTTCCATTACGTCGAGCGATGACTCTGAGGGGGAAAAGAGCCCCGAAACTGTACATGACAAATCCTCTCGGGAAGTCCCCGAGCCGAGCGTGGAAGAAACCGGTGCCTCCCATGGAGAGAATATTGAAACGGGAGCAAGGACCGGGGACCGGGCCAATGTGCAAGCGGCGGCACAAAGATCCTCGGACATCCCCGAGATAGTTCATTCACCTTCCTTTTCAGAGACAACTCTGAAGGATGCCCAAGATGTAAGTATACACACGCCGAGCAAGGTGCCGGCCACAGCAGGGACCTTCGAGGAATTTTTTGACGGGGTGCCGTCGGCTGATACTTTCGGCCTCGAAGTCCCCAGAAGGGGTCCCACCCAGCCGAGAAAAGTGGAGTATCGGCTGGTATCAAATTAGTCAATAAATTTCCTGCACCGAGCTCGAACCCTGAACGGAGGAGGGTGATAACCTTTACTGTCCCCGAGGACGCCCGAGCATTAGGTCCACCGGTAGGCGTAGCTAGCTATCTCCACAGCTTGTTGACTGAAGAAGACCGGGTTGCAATGAATGTTGTGGATTGGGCTTGCTTATTCAATGAAGCTCAACAGGCATCGAACATGGTACGTTTTCTTGTTTACTTTAAACTATACTCAATGTTTCGGTTCCAAACCCGTACTGACAAGTTTGAATTTTCCACAGTCTTCGGTGCTTTATCACGAAATGTTCCTTCGAATCAAAGAAGGAATGGCACAAGAATGGGATCGACGTCAGCGGCTCAAAAATCAGATGTCAAGTCTCGGGGTCGAGCTAAACTTTGTAAGGAATGAGCATGCCTCTTGCGTTGATCAACTGGGGCAAATGGACAATCGGTTGGACCGAATCCGGTTCGAACTAAACGAGGCCAAAGCTGAAACGAGTGGTTGGAAAGCCAAGGTCGAGACTTTAGCTGCAGAGAAAGAGGCTCTCCAAGCTCGATTAAGAGAGCAGGCCTCGGAGGCGCAAGAGAGAATGGGAGCCTTGCTAAAGGACAATGAGTCCCAACGGCTCCAAGTTGAATCGCTTGCCCAAGATCGGGTGGCCCTGACCAACCAACTTCAGGAAGCGAAATCGGAGATTGCCACTACCAAGGCCAAAGCTGAAGACTTGATAGCTCAGTACAGAGCTGATGCCGAGGTCGCTCATGAGCAGTCGAAGGTGCTGGTCGAATACACTCAATGCCAAACTCGCCTTTCTGTTCTCAAGGAGCTCCAGGCCCGTGGTCTCGATTTGTCTTCCGATGTCGCTGAGGCATCGAAAGTTGAAGATGAAATGAGAAGAAAAACCTTTCCTGAAGAGTATGAAGACGGCTCGGACTGATGTTGCATTAATATTTTGTAGCCTGAGTTATGTAAAGATACCATCTTATGCAAAGACATCTTTTGACACATTTCGAATTTGTTCCTTGATTTTCATGCCTTGTCATGTCCTGCCTTTGGCTAGGATTATAAATTGCGACCGACTGAATTGATTAATAACTAGCTAGGCCTTAGCCTTGTAGCGAGCTCAAAACGTGTTAATAACTAGTTCGGCCTTAGCCTTGTTGTAGATTCAGAATGGGTTAATAACCAGTTCGGCCTTAGCTTGTTGCAAATTCGGAACGAGTTGAACGAGCTTTTATTTGCTTCACTTTCAACCGTTAAGCTTGTGTGAATCGGGGCTATGCCTTAGCAAAAATTAGACCCCTATCAATCAGATTCGATCTTAACCTTGTTTGGGAGTCTTGTCTTTACAAACTCAGATCAGTTATGAGTTTTTAATTTAATTTGTCCTTGGCCGTAAACCGGGATTGCCTAGATCGGTCTTAATTCCCTTTGTGTTTTGTTAATTCAACAAGGCCTTAGCCTGATTAGCTAGTTTCGGGGTTTGCCTTGTTAGGTCTTATTTCCCTTCGAATTCGATGTGTATCTTTCGCCAATGTCAATTTTTAATGTGAAGATAACTGAAAGAGCCCTTGGGCATAAGAATGCAATATAGGCGCCAAATGACTTCGTTAATATTCATATGTTTGTACATCTTCATTGATGGAGGGGAACAAGATCGATCTACACGGGTACGGCTCTTTTGACCGTTTGACCCTTACATGAAATCCTAATAATATTTGTTTAGCCCCCTCGAAATCGAAGTAACTAGCCCTTGGGCATAAGAACTCGTGAGTTCCAATAAATGATTAATCTATGTTAGCACGACATATGGTTGCCTCATTAAAAACCTTGCCGTAAAACCCAATTTGGGACAAAACCGGTCGAAGGAAAAAAGAGGGCAACGCGTGCTTTCAGTCCTAATATTTGGTGCTTAACTTGCTCGATATCGATCTTTCCTGCATATGTCAGTACCAATAAATAGAAATAAAAAGAAAGTAAAAAAGGTGAAGTAAATTACCTTAACAGTAGTATCTTTTCAAGTAGCTCACATTCCAGTTATTTGGCAGCGGCTTACCATCCAAAGTTCCAAGCTTGTAAGAGCCCTTCTCGGTGACCTTTAGTATAGTATAGGGACCTTCCCAGTTCGGTCCCAATTTCCCTTCGTTGGGGTCCCGCGTATTAGGTGTGATTCTTCTAAGCACTAAATCCCCTATGCTGAAATATCGAAGACGAGTTCTTCGATTATAATACCTTTCGATCTTTTGCTTCTGAGCTGCCATTCGGACCAGAGCAGATTCTCTTCTTTCATCTAAGAGTTCCAGGCTCGTATACATGGCCTCTTGGTTAGACTCTTCGGTTGCGTGTTGAAACCTGACGCTTGGCTCGCCTACCTTGACTGGTATCAATGCCTCGGTGCCATATACCAAGGAAAACAGAGTGGCTCCGGTACTGGTTTTTTCGGTTGTTCGATACGCCCATAAGACTTCGGGTAGCATTTCTCTCCATCTTTCTTTGGCGTCGACTAACCTCTTCTTCAGGTTTTGAATGATGGTTTTGTTGGTCGATTCTGCTTGGCCGTTGCCGCTGGGGTGGTATGGGGTTGACAGTATCCTTTTGATTTTGTTGTCTTCGAAGAATTTGGTTACCTTGCTGCCAATGAATTATTTCCCATTATCGCATACGATTTCAGAGGGCATCCCGAATCGGCAGATGATATGGTCCCATATGAAGTCGATCACCTCTTTCTCTCTGACCTTCTCGTAAGCTTGTGCTTCCACCCACTTAGAAAAATAGTCAGTCATAAAAAGGATAAATTGAGCTTTACCTGGTGCTCGGGGGAGAGGACCTACTATATCCATTCCCCACTTCATAAATGGCCATGGCGATATGACTGAATGTAATGTTTCAGCCGGTTGGTGGATGACCGGTGCATGCCTCTGACATCCACTGCATTTGCGTACAAATTCCTTTGCGTCCTTCTCCATATCATTCCAGTAATAGTCGGCTCGAATCACCTTCCGAACTAGTGAATCGGAGCCTGAGTGATTGCCACAAGCTCCTTCGTGTATCTCTTTCAAGATATACTCGATGTCTCCGGGTCCGAGACATATGGCTAGAGGTCCACCGAAGGTCCTTCTGTATAGAGTTCCATCATCGGCCAAGCAAAATCGGGCCGCCTTTGAGCGTAATGCTCTCGACTCTTTGGGGTTAGGTGGCAACTTACCTGAGCTGAGGTACTCTATGTACTTATTTCTCCAATCCCAAGTCAAACTTGTCGAGTTAACCTCGGCGTGACCTTCCTCCACCACCGATCTTAACAACTGGACGACCTTTTCGGAGTCGATTTCTTCATCATCGACCGATGAGCCTAGGTTAGCGAGGGCGTCGGCTTCGCTATTTTGTTCCCGAGGTATGTGCTGCAGGGTCCACTCCTTGAACCTGTGTAAGGTGACTTGAAGTTTATCCACATACCTTTGCATACGTCCCTCCCTGACTTCGAACGTTCTATTCACTTGGTTGACGACAAGGAGAGAGTCGCACTTGGCGTCGATTACTTCTGCCCCAAGGTTCTTGGCCAATTCTAGACCTGCAGTCATAGCCTCATATTCGGCTTCATTGTTAGTCAGTTTCATAGTCTTAATGGACTGTCTAATTGTGTTTCCGGTCGGGGGCTTGAGTACGATGCCTAACTCCGACCCTTTCGAATTTGAGGCCCCGTCTGTGAACAGATTCCACACTCCCGAAAGAGTCCCCGATTTAGTCATGAGCTCTTTCTCGACTTGGGGAATGAGCGACGGTGTGAAGTCGGCGACAAAATCGGCCAGTACTTGAGATTTTATCGAGGTTCGAGGTCGATATTGGATATCATACTCGCTGATCTCGATGGCCCACTTGGCCAGTCGGCCCGATAATTCGGGCTTATGCATAACATTTCTAAGTGGATAAGTTGTCACCACGCATATTGGGTGACATTGGAAGTACGGTTTCAATTTCCTAGAGGCACTCAATAAGGCGAGTGCCAGTTTTTCTAAGTGCAGGTACCTGGTTTCAGCTTCTCCTAATGTCTTACTAACATAATAAATGGAAAATTGCGTACCTTGTTCTTCTCGAACCAGAACTCCGCTTACCGCTATCTCCGATACGGCGAGGTAGAGATATAATAGCTCGCCTATTTTTGGTGTATGTAGTAAAGGCGGGCTAGAAAGGTACCTTTTCAGTTCCTCTAATGCGTGCTGGCACTCCGGTCCCCATGAGAACTCGTTCTTCTTTTTTAGCAGATTGAAGAACCGGTGGCTCCTATCCGATGACCTAGATATGAAGCGGCCCAATGCTGCGATCCGGCCTGTCAGTTTTTGCACGGCCTTGACGCTGTCGATGACTTTTATATCTTCGATGGCTTTGATTTTGTCTGGGTTGATATCTACTCCTCGGTTCGAGACCATGAACCCGAGAAATTTCCCAGAGCCCACTCCGAATGCGCATTTTTCCGGGTTCAATTTCATATTGTATTTCTTCAAAATGTCAAACGTTTCCTGCAAATGACTAAGATGGTCCTCTACTCGCAGGGACTTGACCAACATGTCATCAATATAAACTTTCATAGTTTTACCTAGTTGATTTTCGAACATTTTATTCACCAAACGCTGATATGTTGCCCCTTCATTCTTAAGCCCGAATGACATCACATTATAGCAGTAAGTGTCATACTTAGTGATGAAGGATGTTTTCTCTTGGTCATCCTTATCCATTTGTATCTGATTATATCCAGAATAGGCATCGAGAAAACTGAGAGTCTCGTGGCCAGCAGTAGCATCGATCATGCGATCGATGTTGGGCAGGGGGGAAAGAATCTTTGGGGCATGCTTTATTCAGGTCTTTATAATCTATACACATTCTATGTTTGTTCCCCTTTTTAGGTACTACAGCTACATTAGCTAACCATTCGGGATACTTAACCTCTCGAATGGATCCTATATTTAAGAGTTTAGTTACCTCATCCTTGATGAAGACCTGTTTGACTTCGGACTGAGGTCTCCTTTTTTGTTTGACTGGCCAGAATTTCGGATCGACACTTAACTTGTGCGTCGCAATCTCCGGTGGTATACCTGTCATGTCTAAATGGGACCAAGCAAAAGAACTTTCATTAGCTGAAAGAAAAGTAAGTAGTTTGGTCCTGAGCTCGGAGTTCAATCCCGAGCCCAGGTATACCTTCCGATCGGGCGCGTCGTTGCAGATCGAGATTTGTTCGAGCTCCTCAATCGTTAAGTTGGTCGCGTCGGACTCATCCGGTACGATAAAGGATCGGGGTATCCCGTAGTTATCTTCGTCGAGCTTTCTTGCTCACCCTTATCTATTGAAGGCGGTTTCTCTGATTGCTATTTAGCCTTCTGTTTGGGAGCGGTAGATTTCGGTGTCACTTCTTCTACTGCGAACATTTCCCTTGCCGCATGTTGTTCTCCGTAAACGGTGACGACTCTCTCGGCCGATGGAAATTTCAACATCTGATGTAAGGTTGAGGGTACGGCCTTAATATCATGTATCCAGGGCCTTCCGAGCAGGGCGTTATACCTCATATTGCCTTCGATCACACAGAATTTCGTTGCCCTGGTCGTTCCAGCGATGTTTACCATCAGTGTTATTTCTCCCTTGGTTGTTTCTGATGCCATGTTGAAGCCGTTGAGCACCCGAACCTCAGAAATGATATGGTTTGTTAGTCCCAGCTATTCAACGACCCAAGATCGGACTATGTTGGCTGAACTCCCGGGGTCGATAAGTACGCGCTTCACTCGAGTATCGTATATTAACATTGATATCACCAGTGCATCGTTGTGAGGTTGTGTGAGACCTTCGATATCTCTGTCGCTGAAGTATAGAGTTCCTTCTGGTGCGTAGTCCCGAGTACGTTTTTCTCGGGTAATGGATATTTTGGTACGTTTCAGCACCGGTACCTGAGGAGCGTCTGCACCTCCAATTATCATGTTGATTGTATGCTTCGGTTCTTTTTGATCTGCTGGTCTGTCCCTATTTTCATAGTGATTTTTCGCTCGGTCGCTCAGAAATTCCCGAAGATGTCCATTTTCGAGCAACCGGGCTACCTCTTCTCTCAGCTGTCGGCAATATTCCGTTCTGTGCCCGTGAGTGCCATGATACTTGCATATAAGGTTGGGATCTCTCTTAGCAGGGTCTGTTTGTAGCGGCCTTGGCCATCTGGTGTCCTTGATGCGACCGATTGCTGAGACGAGTGTTGACGAATCGACATTAAAATTATATTCGGGCAACCTGGGTGCTTCTTAACGATTATTGGTTTTCTCGAAGTTGTTTTTCGGCAATGGCCTTCTATTCCTTTGGTTGGGGTCGTACCTGCTTTCTTGTTTCGGGGGGTTGTGCCCCCTTAGTACAACCCTTCGATCTTCTGGGTAGGGCCGGTATCTGTCTCGGTTCGACCTTTGCTCTCGATAATTATCCCTTAGAGGTCGATCAAATGCTTTAACGGGATAGGAGGAGCCCGATGCAACCCGGACCTGGTCATCTTCTATTCTGATCTTCGACTGATATCGGTTATGGATGTCCGCCCAGGTAACGGCCGGGTACTCAATCAAGCTTTGTTTAAGTTGTAGAGATGCCGCAGAACTGTTGGTATTGAGCCCTTGAGTAAAGGCCTGCACGGCCCAGTCATCTGTGACCGGTGGCAGGTCCATTCGCTCCATTTGGAAGCGAGACACGAATTCCCTTAACGTTTTGTTGTCTCGTTATCTAACTTTGAATAAATCTGATTTCCTTGTCTCAACCTTCATGGCACCCGCATGAGCTTTGACGAAGGTATCGGCGAGCATGGCGAAGGAGTCGATGGAGTTCGGTGGCAAGTTGTGATACCACGTCATTGCTCCCTTGGATAAGGTTTCTCCAAATTTTTTAAGGAGGACGGACTCGATTTCATCGTCTTCGAGGTCGTTCCCCTTTATAGCATAGGTTTAAGCTATCACGTGCTCATTTGGATCCGAAGTTCCGTTATATTTAGGAATTTCGGGCATGCTGAACTTCTTCGGAATCGGCTTTGGAGCGGCGCTGGACGGGAAAGGCTTTTGCACAAACTTTTTAGCGTCCAAACCTTTCAACACTGGAGGTGCCCCCGGTATCTGATCTACCCTCGAATTATATGTTTCGACTTTCTTGTCGTTAGCTTCGATTCTTTTTTCTCCTGTCTCGACCCACTTAGTCAACTCCTCAAGCATCTTGAAAATCCCAGAGTTGATTCCTGAGTTGTTTTCTTCTGGTTGTGGTGTGACCTGCTCATTTTGTTCGGCTGCTGCCTGAAGAGGAATAATTTCGGCTCCGCCCGGATTCTGACTGCGGCTTTGTAACTGGACTATCGCTGCTTGCCGGGCTTGCAACATATCAAATATTACTTTGAGGCTGATTTCATTTTCTCTACTTTGCTGAATCCCTGAGTGGTTTTCCCCCCGAACGCTGTGTGATGGACTGGGGGCCTGATCTGTATCGACTGCCATTTGGGAGTTGGCGTCGATTGGGACTTCGTTTCTGGGAACAGCGTTGTTTTCATCTTGGTGGTTGAACTCGTTATTGATGGGGAGTGAGTGCGACATGATTAGGCTGTAATCTGAAAAATAGAAGATTCTGCAAAGAGCAAGCGTAAAATAGTACGTGAAAAAGAATTGTATCAAAAATTCACTAATATCCTTAGCCCCACGGTGGGCGCCAAACTGTTTACTCTTAAAACCGAGTAACAATTGAATTTGTTCGTAGTGCTAAGGATGCACGAATCAATTTGATACAATGTAAAATATAATGCAAATAACTTAGAAATATAACAGATAAAAAAGAGTAATCAAACCACAGTGATTGAGTAGCTGTTGAGGAAAAATATAAAAAGTAGACAAAGTTTGATGAACAGTAGCAATGAACAGTAACAATTTCTGGTATTTTCTCAAGTAAGTCTTGTGTGTTACAATGAAGGTCGAATGCCCTTCTTATAGGTAGATGAAAGAGCCCTAAACATGGTAAAAGTCTGATTACAAGGTAAATCCCTTCAATTACGGGATGGAATATCCTAAAATGGTGGATTAACGTCTATAACGGTTGAGATATTTACTCTTGGCGAGATATCAGGAATCCACGAAATATCCGGTTGAAACTGACCTGCTGTTATGAGATGTGCTTTTGGTCGGTCAATATCGGTCAACCCCGTTCCGGTTGCTCCAGCCTCCGAGCTTTACTTGCTGACTTCGGATCGAGGCAACTCGGTCTTGTGTTGCACCCGGGTTCGACCCTTCTCGAGTACTCAATCGGACTCGACCCAATACAACATTGACCTGGTTTCTAGTTTTTGTTGGCTTCGAGGTACTAAAAGATTTGGGGTCCCCTTCTCGATTATTGTTTAATCTATAAAGTGATGAAAAACTTAGATTTTACCCTGTCTGATCAACTTTTTAAAAATTATTTATTTTAATTTTTAAGCTAATTAATTTAAAAATTACTTTTCAGTAGCAATTAATATTTTATCAAATTTTTTTAAAATATTTTTAATTTATTTTTCTCAAAAATACTTTTCAAAAAATATTTTTAAGAAGAAATTATTTTTCTTTTAATTCTCAAAAGGTATTTCTGTTTCTACTCAAAATATTTTTATTTATTTTAAAAACTTGACTAAACATCATAATTTTAAAAAAAAGTACTTTTGATCGTGGAGAACCCTGATCAAACAAGCTATTTGTAGGCGCAAGATGAAGAATACAATTCTGGCTTCACAGTATAGGGAAACAATTCGGTACAAAGATTGATTATATCATCGACGTGATGGAAAAGTTGTTCGTGAATATGATTGAAGAGTGTTGTGAAGGGACCGACATTAAGACACCGACTATTAGGGATGTCGAACCAGGGGAAAAGATGCGGAATTGGACCGCCAATCCATGGTTCGTCGAGAGTCTTGGTAATACGTTTACGGCAAAAACAAAAACTAGATCTGAATTTTAATTGGAGAAGAAACAACTTTTGAATTAAATAATATCCACGTTTTTTCTTTCCCGACAACAGGTAAACAGTTTATACCTTGTTACATTAACCAAAGTATACATAGCAGAGGAACATGTTCTTTTACAGGATTAAAATCTTAAAATTAAATAATGCATTATCAGTACCACTATAATCTAAAATATTTTATATGAGAATAGTGAATACGTTGATTGAACATGCACTAGAGCTTTAGTATTTTTCTTTGCAGTAGGAGCAAGTAAGAAGTTCTTCCGCCTACAGTGTAAAGGGGCATTGCAAATCTCATGAACATTGCTAACTCCCTTTCCTCTTTTCAATTTATGTGTTTTTTGGTTTTTTTGAAATTTTCAAGAATTTTAATTTTTAAATTATTTGCATTTTAAATTTGATGTAATATTTGCTCTATTTTCAACAAATACTTGTCTTCTCTTCCATCATATTAATATATTACATGAATATAAGATTTAGTAGGCGTTTGGACACAAAAATTGTAATTTTTGAAAAAAAAAAATACTTTGGAGTTAAGTTAAAAAATAATATTTAAAATTTAAATTATATTTGGATATGCATTTCATTTGAAAAAATATTGCAGTTTAGTGAGTAAGTAAAGAAAAAAAAATTCTAAAATTTTTTGAAAAAGTGGTCAAATGAACTTTTTGGTTTTCAAAAAATTCATTTTTCGAAATGTTTTTAAAAACTTATAAAATTTCACGAACAAATATATTTTTGAATTTTTTTTTACCAAAAAAAATTATGGACAAGTGGGGCCTTAGTGTCCATTCAAAAGTAGTCACATCAAATGAAAAGGAGGGTGTAGTAAAAAGTGGACTTTTGGCCGAGCATTTTTTTTGGGTCAAAAGTGCTTTGGGCCAAAAATTGTGGTGTTTGGCCAAGTTTTTAGAAAGAAAAAAAATATTTTTGAGGAGAAGTAGAAGCAGTTTTTGAATAGCAGAAAAAAGTAGTTTCTCTCCAAAATCACTTTTCTGAGAAGTACTTTTGAGAAAAATATACTTAGAAACAGTTTTCAAAAGCTTGGCCAAACACTAATTACTGCTCAAAAGTGCTTTTTAAATGAATTAGCCAAATACATCTACTTCTCACCAAAAAAGTGATTCTGAAAAAGCACTTTTCAAAATAAACTGATTTTAAAAATTTTGCCAAATAGGATATCAGTACAATTCACACTGTTCATCGTCTAAATGAAATGGGCAAAACTAATCAGCTCACACGCTTTTCCGCTAGATCACTCCGTACCAGTTTGAATATACGTATCGTCTGTTTGTTATACTCTTTTTGTCCCAATATGTTACACATTTTTGTTATTAGTTCGTTTCAAAAAAATTATATATATTTAAAAACAATTTAACATTAAACTTATATTTTACTTATTTTATCTTTACGAGAGACTTTTATATTTAGACAAAATACTTTTTTTCCTTAAACTCTTGCTAAATCAACCTATCTTCTGCTTGTTATATGTGATCAGTGGTGACTTAACTCCTACATAACGATCAAAACAACTTGCTCAACTCTACAACTGGCAAAGAATTTTATGAATAACTTGTATCCGATAAAAGAAGAAGAAAATAATCTACTCTTTTAGTTGGACATTGGAATATTTATATCAATTGCACTTTGTGTACAAAGTAATGATTGCTAAGCTTTACACTTTTTATCCAATGCAATCAGATTTGATATCCTTCCCTCTTCTGCCTAACTTTCTAATGTCATCGACGAGACATTCAAGAGCGTTGTACGATGAACCTCCCACTCCAACACTTTCTTTTGCCAAATTAGATAATTTCTCAGATGATTTCTTAAACTCATCCCTATTTGTTACCATTAAATCTTTCACCATCTTCTCTATGATGTATCTATCACAAATGTCCTTCATGTCCACCCCAATTTTCCACACCTCACCCACAAATCTACTTGTGACTCGTTGGTCCACATAAACAGCCCAACAGATCATGGGCTTTCCTTGAACAATACTTTCAATGGTTGAGTTCCACCCACTATGAGTTAAAAACCCACCAATAGCAGAGTGGGCCAATACCTTTTCTTGTGGAGCCCAACTTACTATGTAGGCTCTTTCTTTGCATCCCTCGGCAAGCTCCTTCACAAATTGGTGGCTCAATTCTTCTCCCCTTAACAAGTTGGACCTCATGACCCACAAAAATCTGATTCCACTATTTACTAACCCATGCCAAAACTCCAAAATTTCCTTCTTTGACAAAGTTGCCATACTTCCAAAACTTACATAGATTACTGATTCGATGGGCTGCGCATCGAGCCATTGAATTGAACTGTGGTCTTCTTCCCTCAAACTATTTGAAGAGGCTGATATTGGCATCCTTTTTTCAGCAAGTTTAGTCTTAAGATGCAAGTGTAGTGGCCCAATAGCATAAGTACTTTGTCGACAATGAGAGCGAATGAGGGAGAGCAACGGGCCGTCTAAATCTTCAAATGTGTTTAATATGAGTCCATTGGATTGAGGGATACTCTCCACTTCTTTGAGTGCGATTTGGCAATAGGGGTCGGTCGCATAGTCGATTAGACCATAGAATGGAAAATCACGACGGCGTAGAAGACCTTGCATGCCGGCTACATTTTCGAACAATACGTCCAAATCATTTCCTTAACAAGAAAGAAAATTTTTTGGCTTGTTTAGCTGTGTTATATGTTGCCAATTGCCATAAATCACAAGAGAATTTAAAATACGCGTTCATCCAAAATAAATAAAGTGAAAGTATTTTGTCTTTTACGTAGATATTTTCTACTTGGAAAAAACTATTGGTACTAGCAGAATCCTAGTGTTTTATTATGGAAAAGAGTTCCTGACAGTAGAAGGTTATTGGCCGAGGGCTAAAGGGAAAACTCAGTCAATAAAATGATAAACACTGACCAAGATAAGTAATCTTAAAATATTCAAAAAATTATTAAAATATAGAAATTGACGTCTTGATGCTGCACCGAAGATGGAAATTTATTTTAGTAATTGTATCACATAAGATATTATACAGTAAGAATTTCCATTAGTCACAAGTAGCGTTTCCTTATATTGAACATAGAAGCAAATACTTCCTCTGGTTCCACTTTACTTATTATTCGAAAAGTCAAGGCAAATAAGTTTATTTCACAATGAATCTTTTTAATATATAAAATTGTTACATATTTTAACTTATAATAGCTTTTAAAAATATGAAAAAAATTAGGCTAGGTAACCGTTAATGGAATATCCGAGGCAATAATTTTATGCTTTGTGGAGTCAACTCGTCTTACCCGAAGCGGATCCCACATATAAATTAGTGTAAGGTAAGCGTATCAAGAGAAAATGAGCAAAGCAAGGGAAGAGCTTATGCCCGGCCAATTGAATGGAGTTCCCGGCTTTAAAAAATCAAGTTCAAGTACCGAGGAGACTCCCAAAATATCTGAAAGTTTTATATCCGAATTAATATAATTTTTTAGGTAATTTGATCAACAGAGACATAAAATGGAAGATAGGAGTGCGAAACAGTGATATGCTTAAAAATTTATATTTAAATTTCTTTGATGTTCACACGTAAAGTGTACTCATCACAACTCAACTTCTATCAATATTATGAGGGAAAAGGGGCGAGTGGATAAAGAATGGAAGTCAAAGAAATAAATACCACTTGTCGACGTATCGTTTGCCTTTATCAATTTTATATAAAAAGAAAAAGAAGAGTACCTTTGAAAGGAATCTCTCCGGCTAGAATGAGTTTCGGAATACAGAGATAAACCCAAAGGCAACAAGGACTAATAGTGTCGAAAGGGATAACTGGAACTCCCATCTCATTACCAATATCCACTGCATAATAAAACAGCCCATCTGGTATAACACACGTCACCGGCCGCTCTGTAACTCCATCACTACTACTACAGAGCAATATTTCTCTGAGGAAAGGCTCCGCCACAGCTTGCAAAGAGCTAATAAGCTCTCCAAACTGCACCGATGATCGGGGATTTTCCTCCGGTAGGCCGTCAGAAATGATCCGGAAACGAAACCGGGGATATTGCCGGAATCTTGATTCCACGTTGGTGTGACGGAGGAGAAGTTTCTGATTGTGGTTGGTGTTGATGAAAGTGACCTGCAAACCGGCCAGACAGAAGAGCTCGGCAAGTTGAAGCATAGAGTTGATAGGGCTCTGTATTGGAAGAGGGAAGAGGAGCACGTGAGGAGAGGGATGGTCCATCGATGAACAGTTCTGAGTTGTCTCTCTGCTCCTTGTGGAGAATGGGAGATAAGATTGATAGCTACCACTCGCTTATAATAAGCTTTGGCAGGGGTTAAGATTTTACGAATGACGACACAAAGATTTGTCAAAGATACTGAGCCTAGGATTTGTTCCTTTAATAAATGGAGTTGTTGCACCTTTACACCTTGTTTGTGGATCAATTCAATAATGACACTTCTCTTTCCCTCTACTGCTCTGTGTGAATTGATTTTTTTTTTGTGTTTGCAAACTTATATTTAATTTTATGATTCTATTTTTTTTTAAATATATGAGATTTACTTTTACACATAAAAATTTATTTTTTACGGATAAAAACTTAAAAATAATACTTTCTTAATTTTAACATTATAAATGACCATGAAATTCCTTCTGTTTTTTTAATGAATAAAAATTAGTAACACCTCCCAACTTTAATTTCAAAATCAAAATTTCTCTCATGTTAGAATAATAGACATTCTCCTCATCATTTCTAATATCATGATATTTTTTTCTTTTTTAAAATCTATGTTATGAACTTACTTACTATAATAAGTAAATCTCATTTTGAAAATAAAAATACAAATTACAATCAAGCATCATTTAGTGACAAAAGATAAAATAAAATAAAATAATTTTGCTCGTATCAGTAATATAATTAATAACAATTAAATTTAAAAAAATATATTTATACAATTAAGAATAAAAATGGTGAGAACCTTATAAACATATATTTAATGCATGTAATATACAATTTAAATTATTAAAAATAAAGGTAGATTTTATAATAAATTCTTAAAAGATTAAAAATTTAGAAAATATAGCATAAATGACAACCACAACTCAAAACTCAAATGTTTCATTAACATGGCAATATACCTGTATTTACCATATTTGATCGCGCGAAAAGCCATAGTTTTACCTTGTAAATCTTTTTCTCTTTCTCCTTTCTCATCTCTCCTCCCAACCACTCTCCACCATATCCATTTGGGAACAAAGTGAGTCGAGCCGAAATCAACCAAATATTATTAGAATTTTCAACCATGAAAAAAAGAGTGTATCAGCTATACAGAAAAAGAGAATTGTGTAAAATAATCTGACGGTCCATCTAATCTAAGTTCCTATATTTATAGTTTGGTCGTAAATAGGGTAAAAAAGAATAAGACTATTTGAAACCTATGTACATAATAAAAGTGGCCCAAATACAAAATGGCCCAACATAAATATATCAACCAATACAACCACTAACAAGTTTTTGTCACGGCCTGGATGTCATGTAATCCAAAAGCTCAACACCTTTTACAAATCGGAGGCGAACACCATCTTCAACTTGCCTATAAATTGGTGATGAAGAGTACTCTAACCAAGTAGAGGTTTAGTAAGCACATCCGCCAGCTGCTTGGAAGTTGAAACATGGAATAGTTGAATTCAAGAATCAGTGAGCTTAGTCAGGATGAAATAGCCATCAACCTTAATATGCTTTGTTTTCTCATGGAATACTGAGTTCTTGCTATATGTAGAGCAGCCTGATTGTCATAGAAAACAGAGAAAGGAAGTAAAACAGGAGCCAAAATCTGCTAAGCAGAAAGCTATGTCAATTCAGTAACCACTGTTTACCCTTAAAACCAAGTAACAATTGAATTTGTTCGTAGTGCTAAGGATGCGCGAATCAATTTGATACAATGTAAAATATAAAGCAAATAACTTAGAAATATGATGGATAAAAAGTAGTAATCAAACCATAGTGACTGAGTAACACGTGACAAAATATAAAAAGTAGACAAAATTTGATGAACTGTAGCAACGAGCAGTAGCGTTTTTTAGTATTTTCTCTTGTCAGTATTTTGTGTTACAATGAAGGTTGAATGTCCTTCTTATAGGCAGATCAAAGAGCCCTAAACATGGTAAAAGTCTAATTACAAGGTAAATCCCTTCAATTACGGGATGGAATATCCTAAAATGGTGGCTTAACGTCTGTAACGGTTGAGATATTTACTCCTTGGCGAGATATCAGGAATCAGCGAGATATACGGTTGAAACCGATCTTTGTTACGAGATGTGCCTTGGTCGGTCGATGTCGGTCGTGCCGTTTCGGTTGCTCCCGTTTCCGTGCTCGACTGGCTGACTTCGGATCGGGGCAGCCCGGTCTTACATCTTACCCGGGCCTGACTCTTCTCGAGCTGTCGATTATATCCGACCCAATACAGATAGTCCCCTCATTTATTGGAGAGTAAGGACAAAAAACGATATGAGTCGTCATTCTTCGAACCCTTTAGTTAAGTAATCGACATCTCTATTAAGCATAACACGTAGACAAAGCCATCAAATCGCTTATCCCCAAAAGGACTCTATGTGTGATGGCAGTGTTGTGACGCACGCGACCGTCGACACAAGAAATCATTACCTGTCTCGTCTGCAGAGCCTTGTACCTTCTGCGTGTATTTAATGTGCACATTTAATGTTTGTTCACCTCGTGCTTTGTACCGCCAATTTTTGGGAAAGTATAAATACTTCCTCCCCTCTTTGAATCAGTTTCTTTACCTTCACGCTACTAAACAATTTGCTTCTTCTAAACTTCTTCATCAGAAAAAGCCTTTAGTCTTCTTCACCAGAAAAACTTCTAGTCTTCTTCTTTGTTTCTCGCTTCTGCTACTTAAATGGCCAAAACTTCTAAATCAGTCCCTCATAAACAAACTTCCCCTGCCTAGTCTTTTGAAGAGGTTGAACCCATCCGTGCTGAGGAACCCTCCATGGAGCCTCCATTAAAGGCCTTCATACCAGTAGGGTGCTTCATAGGCTCCGACTTCAAAGTCGAGAAGCCTTCCCCGGTGCCTGTCCGAGGCGAATCGGTCTCAGAATACATCAGCTCGATCACCCAAAAACACCTTGAAAGGGTGAAGGCCGAGTGCCATTGGGCTGGTAAGGAAATAATAATCCCTTCTCCGAACGAAGCCATCACTACACATGTGGAGGGATACCTTAGTGTATATACTTATCCCTTCACATTAGGTCCCATAGACCCTATAATTATCGAGTTTTGTAGGAGGTATAACGTCACCCTAGGTCAAGTCCACCCTTCTGTGTGGCGTATAGTTTACCTTTTCCATCTTTTCGTGGATAAGGTCGAAGGGGGGCACCCTTTTACCATCGACCATTTACTTCGACTATACAGTCCCCGGATGTTCCAAGGGGGACTGATTAAACTAGCTCGTCGAGCCAGCAAGGCTCCGTTCTCGAGCATTGACGAGGATAGGGATCGGGGCTGGATGAGCCGATACGTCTGAATTAAAACCTCCGACCTGATCCCTGCCGATAGTATGCCGTTCCCCGAGAAGTGGAATATGAAACGTAAGCATTCCTCTATTTCAGATCTTTTATTACTATCCTTCAATGTTTAACCGATGTATTATGATGTGCAGCCGTTTCCCAGGCACCGGCCGCAATTGAGGAATTGAAGGAGTGGGTCAGGAAGGTCGTGGCCCAGAGGTCCTATTCCGAGCGGGCCTGGAGAGAGATATCAAAAGGTCTTTGGGAGGCCAAGAACCATGGTGAGCTTCATCGATATTCATATTTTCCAAAACGATCGACACCAACACTTAATCTTTTGAAAATTTACTTTGCAGGTCTCTCGAAGGATGCCGAGCTGAGGTCGGCTATTACCGATGGGACAGCTCCTCGTCCCCTTCCCATATCGGGAAAAGAAGGAGGAAAAAAGAGAAAAAGGGCTCCCGACCACGCTGAACCCGAAAAGAAGAAGGGCAGGAGAAAAATGTTTGCACGTAAAGTCACAGTCACTGACCCTTCCATTATGTCGAGCGATGACTCTGAGGGGGAAAAGAGCCCCGAAATTTTTCATGACAAATCCCCTCGAGAAGTCCCCGAGCCGAGCGTGGAGGAAACCGGTGCCTCCCATGGAGAGAATATTAAAACGGGAGCAAGGACCGGGGACCGGGCCAACGTGCAGGTGGCGGCACAAAGATCCTCGGACATTCCCGAGATAGTACATTCACCTTCCTTTTCAAAGACAACTTTGAAGGATGCTTAAGATGTAAGTATACACACGCCGAGCAAGGTGCCGGCCACAGCAGGGACCTTCGAAGAATTTTTTGACGGGGTGCCGTCGGCTGATACTTTTGGCCTCGAAGTCCCCAGAAGGAGTCCCCCAGCCGAGACAAGTGGAGTATTGGCTGGTATCAAATTAGTCGATAAATTTCCTGCACCGAGCTCGAACCCTGAACGGAGGAGGGTGATAACCTTTACTGTCCCCAAGGACGCCCGAGCATTAGGTCCACCGGTAAGCATAGCTAGCTATCTCCACAGCTTGGTGATTGAAGAAGACCGGGCCGCAATGAACGCTGTGGACTAGGCTTGCTTATTCAATGAAGCTCAACAGGCATTGAACATGGTACGTTTTCTTTGTTTACTTTAGACTATACTCAATGCTTTGGTTCCAAACCCATACTGACAATTTTTAGTTTGAATTTTCCATAGTCTTCGGTGCTTTATCACGAAATGTTCCTTCGCATCAAAGAAGGAATGGCACAAGAATGGGATCGACGTCAACGGCTTGAAAATCAGTTGTCAAGTCTCCGGGCCGAACTAAACGCTATAAGGAAAGAGCATGCCTCTTGTGTTGACCACATGGGGCAAATGGACAATCGGTTGGACCGACTCCAGTTTGAGCTGAACGAGGCAAAGGTTGAAACGAGCGGTTGGAGAGCCAAGGCCAAGATCCTAGCTGCAGAGAAACAGGCTCTCCAAGAACAGGCCTCGGAAGCGCAAGAAAGAATCGGAATCCTGCTTAAGGACAATGAGTTCCAACGGCTCCAAGTCGAGTCGCTTAACCAAGACCGGGCGGCTCTGACCAATCGACTTCAGGAAGCGAAATCGGAAATTGCCACTACCAAGGCTAAAGCCTAAGGCTTGGTAGCTCAATATAGAGCTGATGCTGAGGTCGCTCATGAGCAGTAAAAGGCACTGGTCGAGTACACTCAATGCCAGACTCGCCTTTCTGTTCTCGAGGAGCTCCAGGCCCGTGGTCTCGATTTATCTTCCAATGTCGCTGAGGCATCGAAAGTTGAGGATGAAATGAGAAGAAAAACCTTTCCTGAAGAGTACGAGGACGGCTCGGACTGATGTCGTATTTATATTTCGTAGCCTGAGCCATGTAAAGATCCCATCTTGTATAAAGACATCTTTTAATATATTTTGAATCTGTTCCCCGATTTTCATGCATTGTTATATCCCGCCTTGGCTAGGATTACAAATTGCGATTGATTGACTAATAGCTAGCTGGGCCTTAGCCATGTAGCCAGTTCAGAACGCATTAACAATTAGTCTGGCCTTAGCCCTGTCCGGAGTGATTTAAACGAGCTTTAATTTTGCTCTGCTTCCGACCGTTAAGTTTATACGAATCGGGGCCATGCCTTAGCAAAAATTAGACTCCTATCAATCAGATTTGATCTTATCCTTGTTTCGAAGTCTTGTCCTTACAAACTTCGATCAGATATGAGTTTTCAATTTAATTTGGCCTTGGCCGTAAATTGGGATTGCCAAGATCGGTCTTAATTCCCTTTGCGTTTTGTTAGCATTAATCAAGGCCTTAGCCTGACCAGTCGGTTTCGGGGTTTGCCTTGTTAGGTCTTATCCCCCCCGGTCTCGATGTGCGTTTTTCACCGATATCAGTTATTGATAATGCGAAGATAATTAAAGAAAGAGCCCTTGGGCTTTGAGAACACAATGTAAGCATCAAATGACTTTGTTGATATTCATGTACTTGTACATCTTCATCTACCGGAGGGGAATCAGATCGATCTACTCGGGCACGGCTCTTCTGACCGTTTGACTCTTACATCAATTCCTAGCGATCTTTACTTAGGCCCCTTGAAATTGAAGTAAATAAACGAACATTGCTAGAGTTTAATATAAAACTTGTGAAGTCCGATATATGATCGATTTATGTTAGCATGACATATGGTTGCCTCATTAAAAACCTTGCCGTAAAACCCAATTTGGGACAAAACCGGTCGAAGGGAAAAAGAGTGCAACGCGTGCTTTCAGTCCTAATATTTGGTGCTTAACTTGCTTGGTATCGATCTGTCCTGCATATGTCAGTACCAATAAATAGGAACAAAAAGAAAGTAAAAAAGGTGAAGTAAATTACCTTAACAGTAGTATTTTTTCAAGTGGCTCACATTCTTATTATTTGGCAACGGCTTACCATCCAAAGTTCTAAGCTTGTAAGAGCCTTTCCCAGTGACCTTTAATATAGTATAGGGGCCTTCCCAGTTTGGTCCCAATCTCCCTTCGTTGGGGTCCCGGGTATTAGGTGTGATTCTTCTAAGCACTAAGTCCCCTACACTGAAATGTCGAAGACGAGTTCTTCGATTATAAATACCTTTCGATCTTTTGCTTCTGAGCTACCATTCGGACCAGAGCAGCTTCTCTTCTTTCATCTAAGAGTTCTAGGCCCGTATACATGGCCTCTTGGTTAGACTCTTCGGTTGCGTGTCGAAACCTGACGCTTGGCTTACCTACCTCGACCGGTATCAGCGCCTCGGTGCCATATACCAAGGAAAACGGAGTGGCTCCGGTACTGGTTTTTTCAGTTGTTCGATACGCCCATAAGACTTCGGGTAGCATTTCTCTCCATCTTCCTTTGGTGTCGACTAACCTTTTCTTCAGGTTTTGAACGATGGTTTTGTTGGTCGATTCTGCTTGACCGTTGTCGCTGGGTTGATACAGAGTTGACAATATCCTTTTGATTTTGTTGTCTTCGAAGAATTTGGTTACCTTACTGCCGATGAACTGCTTCCCATTATCGCATACGATCTCAGAAGGCATCCCGAATCGGCAGATGATATGGTCCCATATGAAGTCGATCACCTCCTTTTCTCTAACCTTCTCGTAAGCCTGTGCTTCCACCCACTTAGAAAAATAGTCAGTCATAAAAAGGATAAACTGAACTTTACCTGATGCTCGAGGGAGCGGACCTACTATATCCATTCCCCACTTCATAAACGGCCATGGCGATATAACTGAATGCAGTGTTTCAGCAGGTTGGTGGATGATCGGCGCGTGTCTTTGACACCTGCCGCATTTTCGTACAAATTCCTTTGCGTCCTTCTCCATATCGATCCAGTAATAGCCAGCTCGGATTACCTTCCGAACTAATGAATCGGAGCCCGAATGATTGCCACAAGCTCCTTCGTGTATCTCCTTCAAAATATACTCGGTGTCCCCGGGGCCGAGACATATAGCTGGGGGTCCTCCGAAGGTTCTTCTGTATAGAGTTCCATCATCGCCAAACAAAATCGGGCAGCCTTTGCACGCAATGCTCTCGACTCTTTGGGGTCAGGTGGCAACTTACCTGATTTGAGGTATTCTATGTACTTGTTTCTCCAATCCCAAGTCAGACTTGTCGAGTTGACCTCGGCATGACCTTCTTCCACCACCGATCTCAGCAACTGCACGACCTTTTCGGAGTCGATTTCCTCATCATCAACCGACGAGCCTAGGTTAGCGAGGGCGTCGGCCTCGCTGTTTTGTTCTCGAGGTATATGCTACAGGGTCCATTCCTTGAACCTGTGTAAGGTGACCTGAAGTTTATCCACATACCTTTGCATACGTCCCTCTCTGACTTCGAACGTTCTATTCACTTGGTTGACTACAAGGAGAGTGTCGCACTTGGCCTCGATTACTTCTGCCCCAAGGTTCTTGGCCAGTTCTAGACCTGCAATCATAGCCTCATATTCGGCTTCATTGTTAGTCAGTTTTATAGTCTTAATGGACTGTCTAATTGTGTTTCTGGTCGGGGGCTTGAGTATGATGCCTAACCTCGACCCTTTCGAATTTGAGGCTCCGTCTTTGAACAGAGTCCACACTCCCGAAGGAGTCCCCGATTTAGTCATGAGCTCTTTCTCGACTTGGGGAATGAGTGACGGTGTGAAGTCGGCGACAAAATCGGCCAGTACTTGAGATTTTATCGAGGTTCGAGGTCGATATTCAATATCGTACTCGCTGATCTCGATGGCCCACTTGGCCAGTCGGCTCGATAATTCGGGCTTATGCATAACATTTCTAAGTGGGTAAGTTGTCACCACGCATATTGGGTGACTTTGGAAGTATGATTTCAATTTCCTAGAGGCACTCAATAAGGCGAGTGCTAATTTTTCTAAGTGCGGTACCTGGTTTCGGCTTCTCCTAATGTCCTACTAACATAATAAACGGGAAATTGCGTACCTTGTTCTTCTCGAACCAGAACTCCGCTTACTGCTATCTCTGACACGGTGAGGTAAAGATATAATAGCTCGCCTGTTTTTGGTGTATGTAATAGAGGCGGGCTAGAAAGGTACCTTTTTAGTTCCTCTAAGGCATGCTGGCACTCCGGTCCCCATGAGAACTTGTTCTTCTTTTTTAACAAATTGAAGAACCGGTGGCTTCTATCTGATGATCTAGATATGAAGCGGCCTAATGCTGCAATCCGGCCTGTCAGTTTTTGTACGGCCTTGACGCTATCGACGACTTTTATATCTTCGATGGCTTTGATTTTGTCTGGGTTGATCTCTATTCCTCTGTTCGAGACCATGAACCCGAGACATTTCCCCGAGCCCACTCCGAACGCGCATTTTTCCGGGTTCAACTTCATATTGTACTTCTTCAAAATGTCAAACGTTTCCTGCAAATGACTAAGATGGTCCTCTGCTCGCAGGGACTTGACCAACATGTCATCAATATACACTTCCATAGTTTTACCTAGTTGCTTTTCGAACATCTTATTCACCAAACGCTGATATGTAGCCCCCGCATTCTTAAGCCCGAATGGCATCACATTATAGCAGTAGGTGCCATATTTAGTGATGAAGGATGTTTTTTCTTGATCATCCTTATCCATTTGTATCTGGTTATATATAGGCGTCGAGAAAACTAAGAGTCTCGTGGCCAGCAGTAGCATCGATCATACGATCGATGTTCGGCAGGGGGAAAGAATCTTTGGGGCATGCTTTATTTAGGTCCTTATAATCTATACACATCCTAAGTTTGTTCCCCTTTTTAGGTACTACAACTACGTTAGCTAACCATTTGGGGTACTTTACCTCCCGAATGGATCCTATATTTAAGAGTTTGGTTACCTCATCCTTGATGAAGACCTGCTTGACTTCGGATTGAGGTCTCGTTTTTTGTTTGACCGGCCAGAATTTTGGATCGACACTCAGCTTGTGCGTCGCAATCTCCGATGGTATGCCTGTCATGTTTAAATGGGACCAAGCAAAAGAACTTTCATTAGCTGAAAGAAAAGAAAGTAGTTTGACCCTGTGCTCGGTGTTCAAACCCGAGCCTAGGTATACCTTCCGATCAGGCGCGTCATGGCGGATCGAGATTTGCTCCAGCTCCTCGATGGTTGACTTGGTTGCGTCGGTTTCATCCAGGACGACAAAAGATCGGGGTATCCCGTAGTTATCTTTATTAAGCTGATCTTGCTCACCCTCATCTGTTGAAGGCGGCTTTTCTGATTGCTATTTGGCCTTCTGTTGGGGAATGGTAGATTTTGGTGTCGCTTCTTCTATTGCAAACATTTCCCTCGCTGCATGTTGTTCTCCATAGACGGTGACGACTCCCTCGGCCGATGGAAATTTCAACATCTGATGCAAGGTCTAGGGTACGGCCTTAATATCATGTATCCAGGGCCTTCCGAGCAGGGCATTGTACCTCATATCACCCTCGATCCCACAGAATTTCGTTTCCCTGGTAGTTCCAGCGATTTTACCATCAGCGTTATTTCTCCCTTGGTTGTCTCCGATGCCATGTTAAAACCGTTGAGCACCCGGACCTCGGTAATGATCTGGTTTGTTAGTCCCAGTTGTTCAACGACTCAAGATCGGACTATGTTGGCTGAACTCCCAGGGTCAATAAGTACGCGCTTCACTCGAGTGTCGTATATTAACATCGATATCACCAGTGCGTCGTTGTGAGGTTGTGTAAGGCCCTCGATATCCTTGTCGCTGAAGTATAGAGTTCCTTCCGTTGCATAGTCACGAGTACGTTTTTCTCGGGTAATGGATATTTTGGTACGTTTCAGCACCGGTACTTGAGGCGCATCTGTACCTCCCATTATCATGTTGATTGTATGCTTTGGCTCTTTTTGATCTGCCGACCTGTCCCTATTTTCATAGTGATTTTTTGCTTGGTCGCTCAGAAATTCCCGAAGATACCCGTTCTCGAGCAAACGGGCTACTTCTTCTCTCAACTGTCGGCAATCTTCCGTTCTGTGCCCATGAGTGCCATGATATTTCACACAAGGTTGGGGTCTCTCTTGGCGGGGTCTGTTTGTATCGGCCTTGGCCATCTGGTGTCCTTGATGCGTCAATCGGGGTGCCTCTTGGCGATCACTGGTTTTCTTGAAGTTGCCTTTTGGAAATGGTCTCCTATTCCTTTGGTTGACGTCGTACCTATTTTCTTGTCTCGGGATTTTATGTCTCCTCGGTACAATCCTTCGATCTTCCGGGTATGGCCGGTGCCTGTCTTGATTCTACCTTGGCTCTCGAAAATTCTCCCTTCGAGGTCGATCAAAAGCTCTAACCGGACAAGAAGAGCCTGATGCAGCCCCGATATGGTCATCCTCTACCCTGATCTTTGACTGATATCGGTTGTGGATGTCTGCCCAGGTGACGGCCGGGTATTCAATCAAACTCTGCTTGAGTTGTCTAGATGCCGCAGAACTGCTGGTATTTTGCCCTTGGGTGAAGGCTTGCACGGCCCAGTCGTCTGAAACCGGTGGCAGGTCCATCCGCTCCATTTGGAATCGAGACACGAACTCTCTTAATGTTTCGCTGTCTCGTTGTCTGGCTTTGAATAAGTCCGATTTCCTCGTCTCGACCTTGATGGCGCCTGCATGGGCTTTAACGAAGGTATCCGCGAGTATGGCGAAAGAGTCGATGGAGTTTGGTGGTAAATTGTGATACCACGTCATTGCTCCCCTGGATAGAGTTTCTCCGAATTTTTTCAGGAGGACGGACTCGATTTCGTCATCCTCGAGGTCGTTCCCCTTTATAGCACAGGTGTAGGCTGTCACGTGCTCATTTGGGTCCGAAGTTCCGCTATATTTAGGAATTTCGGGCATGCAGAACTTCTTTGGAAATGGTTTTGGAGCGGCACTGGACGGGAAAGGCTTCTGCACAAACATTTTAGCGTCCAAACCTTTCAACAATAGCGTTTTTTAGTATTTTCTCTTGTCAGTATTCTGTGTTACAATAAAGGTTGAATGTCCTTCTTATAGGCAGATGAAAGAGCCCTAAACATGGTAAAAGTCTAATTACAAGGTAAATCCCTTCAATTACGGGATGGAATATCCTAAAATGGTGGCTTAACGTCTGTAACGGTTGAGATATTTACTCCTTGGCGAGATATCAGGAATCAGCGAGATATACGGTTGAAACCGATCTTTGTTACGAGATGTGCCTTGGTCGGTCGATGTCGGTCACCCCGTTTCGGTTGCTCCCGTTTCCGTGCTCGACTTGCTGACTTCGGATCGGGGCAGCCCGGTCTTACATCGTACCCGGGCCCTACTCTTCTCGAGCAGTCGATTATATCCGACCCAATACAACCACTTTACTAAGAGCCATGCATTCAACCTCAACAAAGGATAAAGAAACAACTAGTTGCTTCTTGTGCTTCTAACTAATAAGACTGCCACCTAAAAGCATATAAAATCAAGTCACAGACCTTCTAGTATCAAGACAAACAACCCAATCATTATCTAAATAAGCATGGATAAAAAAATTAGGGGAATCACAATAATACAAGTCCTTATCCATGGTACCCTAAAGATATTGACGAGCACAAAACCGGCGTACAAAATTAATGCTCGCTAATCATAGATAGTATTGTTATTAGATTGTCTCCACATGGATTGGTTTAAATAATGTTTGAATAAATTTTTAGCTTAACACTATTCAGGAAAATAAATTTTGCTTTTGAATTATTAAGGAACTAAGAGTAACAACTATGATTATCAATTACGAATGATTATAGGAAAGTGGGGAATTAGGTTGCAATAATTGAATATCAGTGAGAGAAATAAGGGCATTGACAAGGTATGTGCACAACTGTTATTCGGAATATAACTCTGTTCCAAGTTTAATTCCTATGTTGTTGACTCTTTCGATTTCAACAGCTGATTAAATTATCTTTAGGATTCAAATTCTTCTTTCGAATGAATGGGAATTTCGTTAAATAAAATGACAATTGCTATAAACATCTGCAAGAATACGTTTAATGATTGGTCTTACGAAGAACGTCTCTCGACTATTCCTCTAGATTAGGTTAATTGATAACTCTACAAGCTCTTTTGATTACCTATGATAGTCGTGAAATTCACCCAAATAAGATAGCACAATGATATTCGCAATAAAACTTCTCTTTCGATTAAAGTAGAATCATAAACAACTTCCAAATCAATTTGAACTCATTCAACAAATTCAAGCACTAACAGAAGTCAAATGAAATCCTTGAATAACAGTCAAAGGCACAATATTTGTCAATAACCCCAAGATAAACTACCCCATAGTGGAGAAATTATTCATCACAAGAGTATTAAGAGAACAAGAAGACATTACAACCCACTGACTCAAATAAATTTTCGTATTGAATAATTTGGATCAAGGTTTCCAAGTCTCCGTTGTTTCTTTACCTTCTTCACTCCGAAAGTTTCACAAAATTCCAAGATACCTCATTTGGGACGAGCTTAGGCTTTATATATGTCAAGGGGAATGCCCAAGAATTGAAAAACTATGCCTGAATTAAGTTACCCGAAGGCGGACGTGCGTTGCCTTGCACCTGAAAACTTGGGCGCGCTCATCCTCCAAGTCTCTCACCTCATGTGCACATTCCGGGCTTCAGTTGCGCGTCCGCACAACTATTTCTTCTTCTTCTTCTTCTTCTTCTTCTTCTTCCGCTCTTTTTCCTCCGGGATTGTCCGTTATTTATCCCATATCAATCTCATCTACACCTGCACCAAAGAGAAATAAATTAGGCCATAATTCAAGCAAATTATCTATCAATTCAACTTGATTAGAAATAAAATGGGCCTAACATGTCAAGTGATATTAAGCTCATCAAATACCCCCACACTTAACTTTTACTCGTCCTGAGCAAATCCAGAAATTAATTATTTTTAACATTGTAGCCTCCTTAGACAGGTGGCCAGCAAGAATCAACTAGATACCACCATATGATCATATTCAACTTTAACCTCAGTCATGCCATCCCATTGGAACAAAGGTCAAATTAGCACCAAATCCTCGATACACCTCACAAGAAGGAAAAAAAGCCCTTATTCACACACTATTTACGAAGAAAAACATAGGGAAATAATGCAACAATCGCTCACACTCACAAAAGAAGTGAATCATGCCTTCGTACCATAAGTTTGGCTATCGTGTGACTCTTCACTGATATAGAAATAGTTTCGTCCAGATCATGTAGGGCTTTGCATTTGTTGAAATGTAAGCAGTGAGACGGGTAGGATAAAATCTGGATAAGAATAGCTACACCTCCCTAAGCACTTTAATACCTACAACTTTGTTCACGACCTTCACATTCAACGTGACAATTGCCCCAAACTCCCATTTCAAAACCAGCACCCAGTTCCCATTTTTTTAAGAACAACATGACAGGGAGTGACTATCAGCAGGAGAGTGTTCTCTTATGTTCACTCTACACAGCACGTGAGTATGAAAATTTTTTACCTTTATTTTACAACACGTTTTACAATTCCCTGCTCATGGGCCTCACATACATTCAAGATGATGCATTTTTTCCCACTTTTTTCATGGTTCCACTCAAAACCAAGCCCCATCCCTACACTTAGGTCTTTTTATCTTTCTAGAATCACGCAAGGCACTCAAGTGCTTAGGGATGGTGATGGTTCAAAGAGATGGTTGATTCTAACCAAGGGTCAAGGTCATAATATGGTTGCTAAGGAAAGAGGAATTTAGGGTCAATTGGGCTAGCTAAAGATAACTCATCATATCTTTGGAGGGGTCAGAATAGCAAAGAAGGACTAATAAAGAAAGCCTACGATTATTTTCATACTCAATTATTACCTATGATTTTTCCTTGAGTCACAACAAAGCCAAGTGCTTTGTAGGGTATGATTACTAAACAAAAATTCATCTCACCACACCCAGTATTATGGATTAGCACTCGACTCAGACTGCAATCACCAATGGTCTCTCCGACTCAGGAGGAAAGGAGCATGCATCCTATAGGTTAGGCTCAGTCAATTCTGCCGACCTCGAGATTTTTCGAAAACTTATCCAAAACAAAGAAAAATCTACTCTAGAAAGTATTTGGTTCAAAATATTATGACCATGGTAAAGAACCAAACAAAAAACCCATGGAAGTACAAGTCAAGAAGTTATCTATTTTGGGTTATTTAAAAAAAGTTAATTGAAAAATAACTATTTACAGCCCCCACCCCACACTTAAATAGTGGCATGTCCCCATGACACAAAATTAAAATGTAAAGGTAAAGGAAACTCCTCTGAGTGGGTCAATCTGTATTTGAGACTGTGCTGGGGTCCATGTGGTAAGCCCAACCAAGTGCACGCAACCATGCCATGATCTTTCGCTCAGATTTTTCAGTTTGACCCACAAGTGACTCCACTCGAGTACTCAGTCCATCTACAAAATTCGCATTCCAGCCATCTCCTATTCCAACACAAACATTCGCGCCTCCCATGAATTACCTGACGGTGCGCTCGTAACTTGCTCGCGCGGTTCACTAGCACCAACATCCTCCATGTGCACCTCCCTGTGCTCAACATATCCGTCGGAATCCTCACTCTCAACCTCCTCAACAATGATAGGCTCCTTCCTAATGATCACTTTATCAGCTCAAAATTTCTTCTCAGGCTTTACCTTCCCATTTGTTGCCTTATTTTCTAGAACTCATGCCTCATGGCACAAAAGTGTTGACTTACAACGGAAAGAAGAAACCATACCACTGCAACGGTGAACGAATTTCATCTATTCCCGAATAGCCTTGGCCGCATCAAAATCATGTTCATTAATCAAACACCATATAAGAGTTGCCTTGGGACCCTTTACCTTTGTCTTGTTCCGTGAAGGCATCAGTCGATTGTTGATGATGTGCAGCCAGCACTTTCCTTTATTGGTTAGTGAATTAGAGTGGAATTTGTGATCCCAGATCAATCACACCACTTTCTTCCTTAGTACACAGATAGTCGCGAAGAATACCGCCCACGAATATAGTTCTCTGTTATGCATCACGAAGAGAAGTCTACCTTTTACTCCTCACAGTACAAACATAATCCTCGTGCTCAGGGCAGTTCGCATAGAATTCCCTAACTACAGATAGATTAGCTTCATCCGATTCTTCAAAGAACATCTCCAACCTCTGGCGGACCAATTCACTGTGCACTTTAGGATACTCAGTGATGAGGGCACCTATGCAAATTCCTCGCTCTGGAACGGGCTTCTTATCCACCTTGCTATGGAAATGTTTTAGAGCTTCCCAAGAGACAAACTTATTTTGATCTTAGGGTTGAGGGGGTGCAGTGGCGCTTGTTCTGGAAGTACCCACACCCTTTGATGTTGACGTGCCCGCTTTCTTCCTAGTGGAAGTGCTCGAGGTCTTCCTTTTCTTTTAAGTGGCCATTTCTCACCCTACAACAATCCAAATATACATCACTGATTGCATACACACTTATTCACAATGGTGCTACTCAGACTTCACCCAATATAGTATCATCAAATATGCATTCTAAATATCGTTCACATGTTACCAATTCCATTGTCATTACATATCTCCTCTATTACACGTTCAACACTCTAACTCAAGGTGAAATTTTCTCCGGTGACCATTATTGGTGATAACACACATCAAAACACAAACAAACTCCATTACGACATTAATTCGAACACATATCATGCACAATTTCCATTGTCCATCATAACTATGTTAATAACCGTAAATTTACTATAATAACAACCAATTCAAGGGCATCACGCACCAAGACATACACACAAACTTCCACAATCCCTAATTGATATATGTACTTCAAAAATAGAACGACAATAAGAAGAGTAACCATACTTGAGAGTCAGTAATGGTGGCGCAAAACCTAGACCAGTGGGAAAAAAAGAAAGGGTTTGAAAAAAGGTAGAAGAGTGCGAGAAAGAGTACGAAGATTTAGAAAGGGGATTTGAAAAGAGGGGGAGTTTGGGTTGGGATGAGATGGGGTAGTGGGTTTAGGGTTGAGGGTGGTATATTTTGGGTGGTTTTTGAAATAAAAAAAAGAGAAAATTTGCAAGATAATAAATTGGGGGAGAAACTTACTTGGGAGCGCAGTGGGGTGCGCGATCAGGTCAGATCGTGCGCTGCCACACACTTATGCCAGAGGGACTGTAATGTGTGCACGCTCAGGTTTGAGCTCAAGATTCATCGTGCATGGCCACGCACGTTCAAGACTCTCATCTATCAATTTTAGCGTGTTCATGTGCGCGTTTTCCCCTCCACGTGCACGACAACCCACATACAAGTGCGTAAAAGCTCACATTTACCTCCTCAAATTGCCCATCCATTCGCCTATATGTCCCTGCAACTTCAGAAACTCCACTATACAATTAATCTCTACTCCTCACAAAAGAAAAAAAAATCAACCTAACATTATACTACAAATAAAAACTTGAAAAGGGATTAGAGGTAGTTCTTCGTTATAGTCGTCAGCTTGACTCAATCGGAAACACTCATTTGATTATGATGCTAGAAGATTGCTTAGCAAATCCTCCAACAAAATAAGGTTTTAACAAGTGTCTGTTCACCTTGAAGCTCTCCATTCTGTCCTTGTTTCAGATCTCGACCGCCCCATATGGCGATACATATTTTACCACATATGGTCCCGTCCATCTTGACTTGAACTTTTTGGGGAATAATCTGAGTCTACTATTGTATAGCAGGACCTTTTCCCCTTCATGAAATTCTTTTGGCTTAATCAGACGATCATGCCATTTCTTCGTCTTTTCCTGAAAATTCACGCATTTTCATATGCATCTAATCTGAATTCGTCCAGCTCATTCATCTGCGACAGTCTGTGTTCTCCTACAAGACTTAGATCAAGATTAAGCAATTTAATTGCCCAGTAAGCCTTATGCTCTATATCCATAAATAGATGACATGATTTCCCATATAATAGCTTGAAGGGTGAAGTCCCTATGATTGTTTTGAACACTGTTCTACACACCCATAGAGCTTCATCTAACTTTACTGACCAATCCTTACGTGAAGCACTAACTGTTTTTCCAAAATGCATTTGAGTTCACGGTTAGCTACTTCCACCTGCCCATTGGTCCGGGCATGGTAAGGGGTCCCTGTTTAATAAGTCACCCCATACTTAGACATCAATAGTACAAACTGTTTGTTGACAAAGTGTGACTCATTGTGACTAATGATGACTCGAGGTATCCCAAAGCGGGTAAATATATTCTTTCACAAGAATTCACACACCACACTAGCATCATTAGTCCTAGTAGGGATTGCTTCGACCCCTTTAGAGACGTAGTCAACGGCTACTTTGATATATTCATCTGAGTGAGAAGATGGGAAGGGACCCATAAAGTCAATGCCCCAAACGTTAAAGACTTCGCATACCAAAATAGAGTTTAGAGACAACTTGTCCCTCTTGCTAATGTTACCTGCACTTATCACATGAAGCTACATATGCCTTTGCGTCTTTGTACAAGGATGGCTAGTAGAACCAAACTTCTATGACTTTTGTTGTTATCCTATTTCCTCTATAATGCCCTCCAGCTGCTCTGTCATAATAATGGGACAGTATGTTCTCCATTTTTCCTTCCGGTACACATCTTCGAATCATGCCATCTGCATACAATTTAATAAAAAAGGTCATTCTAAAAATAATTTTTTACCTCGATTTGCATGTTCCTCTTCTGGTCAGAGGACAAATCATTAGTCAGCCACCCACTATCCAAGAAGTTATCTATATTAGCATATCATGACGGTCTTTCTAAGACTTCTGCGATGAAAAAAATCTGCTTATCTAGGAACTCTTTCCTTATTTCCATAGTTTCGACGGGTGCTCTTTCTAGTCGAGATAAATGATCAACCACTTGGTTTTCCGTGCCCTTTCTGTCCTTGATATCAAGGTCAAACTCTTGCAGCAGTAACACCCATTGCATCAGATGCAATTTCTACTTCTTCCTACTCAGCAAATACTTCAATGTTGAGTGGTCAGTATGCACGATTACCTTGCTTCCCACTAAGTATGATTTAAACTTGTCAAAAGCAAAGACCACTGCAAAGAATTCTTTTCCATCTAAGAAGCAGTAGCATCCGCGCTCGGCCACTTTTTCAATCATATGATCAATGAAAGGGAGCAGAAAATGATCCTCTCTTATTGCATCATTCAGTCTTCTGTAATCTATACACACTCTCTATCCAGTGACAGTTCTGGTAAGAATTAATTCAGTGTTTTCGTTCTTCACTACCATCATGCCCCTTTTTTCGGTACAACCTATTCTGTACTAATCCATAGGCTGTCGGAGATGGGAAATATTATATAAGCGTCCAACAATTTGGGTATCTCTTTATGCACTATTTCTTTCAGGTTTTTATTTAACTTGCGTTGAGGTTGCACTACAGGCTTGCTACCTTCCTCATACAGGATTTTGTGCATGCAGATGGCCGGGCTGATTTCCTGAATATCTGGTATGCTCTAGCCGATTGCTTTTTTATACTTCAACTAGCATGTGTTCCTGTTCACCTGTTAATTAAGCAAAAACAATCACATGAAAAATTATTAGTCTCAAGGAAGCATATTTTAAATGGGTTGAGAGTACTTTCAACTCCAGACTAGGCTTAGTAACTTTTTTCTTGAACTCCTCCTCATCTACCACTTCGTTTTCAGTATCCAAAGCCTTAGCCTCTTTCTTGATGTCGGGATCTTCAAATTAAATTGTACTTGATTGAGTAAAGCACCTTTCTAATGAATAATCTACAACTTATCAAGCTTGTTTTTTCAGCTAGTTCCCTACCACATCCAGTTTGAAACATGAGTAAGCAGACTACTCATCACTAGGGTACTTCATCATTCTTTTTATTTGAAAAAATACCTTTCCGTCTTCCAATTTTAGCATGAGCTACCCCTCATATATGTCAAGGATTGCTCTGCCAGTGCAGAGGAATGATCTCCCTAGAATTAGAGGCACTTCTTTATTCACCTATATATCTACCACAATAAAGTCCACAGAAAACACAAATTTTTCTACTCTCACTGAAATATCCTCGATTATTCCTTTTGGTATGATGGTAGTTTGATCATCCAGTTGCAATAACACTGGTACAAATTTGATAACTCCTGGCTCACTTTCTAATTTTTTGAAAACAGACAACGACATTAGATTAATGAATGCACCTGAGTTGCATAAGGTCTTGTCAAATTTCTCGTTCCCCAGAGAGCATGGTATCACGAAGATTCTAGGATCCCCACACTTTTAAGAAATTCTATTATGCAAGATGGCACTGTAATGTGAATTGTTTGACTATTGTAATTTCCTCTAGCTTCCTTTTGCTAGACAAAATCTCCTTCAAATTTTTTGCATAGGCAGGTATTTGAGTGATCACCTCATTGAACGGGATGTTCACATACAATTGCTTGAGCATCTCCAAGAATTTCCCAAAACATCTATCTAATTTTTTTCGCTTCATCTTTTAAGTGCATGGAAACACAGGCATGTGTAGCTTTATTCAACTTCACTGTTTTGCTTCTCCTTTTCTCCCTCCTTTTTACTAGTACTTTCCTTGCTCAGTGATTCTCCAATTGTCTGATCCCCTATTGTTTTGGTATGCTTATACACCCCTTCGGCCTTCATTTGCACAATAAGATTTGTCAATGTCTTGCCACTCCTTAGAGACACAAATTTTATTGTCTTTTTTGGATTATTCTCGGTGTACGAAGGAAGAGTCCCAGGGGCCCTTTCAAACAACGTGTTCGCAATCTGTCTCATCTGTCTTTCTAAGTTCCAGATAATCGTGCCCTGGGTTTCAAATTTCCCATTTGATTTGTTGATGAATGCCTTCATTAGATCCTCTAAACTCGAATGGTTAGGCTGTGAAAGATGGTATTGTTGCCTTTGCTGATTTAGAAAACTCGAAGATCCTTGCCCCAGTGCTTTGGGATTGTGCTGTTACCATGAATTCAAACTACCACTTGATGAACTCCATGAGAAACCTGGATCTCTCTGAACCATAATTGAAGTTATTACCTCCTTGGTAGTTTCCTCTTCTGAAGTTCATTGCATTTACTTCCTCTGTAGTGAAGGCTTGACACTTATGTGTTGGGTGTCCTATTCCAAAAACATCACATCCTTACTGTATCTAACTCTGTACTTGAGCCAATGTCAATCTTTTGATATCTTTAGCCATAGCTTCTATCTGGGCCTGCATTGCAACGGAAGATTCTACTTGATGCACACATGCCGACCTTCTTCGTTCACCTTGATCAGTAGGCCATTGATCCGCATCTTCAATAGAGGTGGGCATTCGAGCAGTTCGGATTGGATATATATGAATTCAATTTGGATTTTTGGGTTTCAGATTGAAGAAATAACAATCTAAATCCAATCCAAATAAGTTCAGATTAGATCGAATTTTTTAAGTTCGATTTCTGATTAACCGGTCTGGATATTATGGATTTTTTTTTTAAGCGTATAGGTTGAGATGTTGCTACTTTTTACAACAACAACATACCTAATATTATCTCACACCGTGGGGTCTAGGGAGGGAAGTGTGTACGCAGACCTTACCCCTATCTTGTGAGGATACAGAGGCTGTTTCCAATAGACCACCGGCTCAGGATAGTATAAGTACCACATTAATGTTTCTATTTTTTACAAAACGTTATATCCAAATGAAGTACTCATGTTAAATTGCCTAAAATGTTCCTCATTCTTGCTGCAATCATCCAAATAAAGTATTCAAGTAATGAAATTATTATTTAAAAAAAATACAACAGAGACATTAATACGGCCGATAAGAAGTAGCAATAGCAAAATCTTATCCAAATAGAAAGTATTCTGACAGTAACTTAGTAATTAATATTGAATATATGATATAATATCTAATGGGTAGGGTGTTGAACTTATTATTATTAGAATATGGATTATGGACTAAATATAAAGTATAAAAAATTCAGATTTTTAGATGTCCAAAAATCTAAAGTACCAAATCTAATATCCACTCCGAAATCCAAAAATTTTAAAACTTAAATCCAAATTCCAATTTGTAATCCGAAAATTCAAATAAAAAATCCAAATATTCAGATATTGGATTTGCCCAAACTATGCCCACCCCTAATCTTCAGATAGCTCATTTAGAAGATTGACAATTTCTTCTGGAGTTTTCTTTATCGGTGGACCTCCCATTGCACTATTTAGTACCCTTCTTGATGAAGGTGTAAAGCCATCCCAAGCCAAATCCAGCTGAGAAGAGACAAGCACGGTGGTGTCCTCTCTAGCATAGAGAAAGCCTTCTTACCCTATAAAAATAGACATAATGCTTTAACCTTCCTCAATCCAATATTTAAACTTCTGACATCTAGAATAACTTGCTGGAGCAGCCCTCCGCCCTGTTGTCTCCGACATGGACCCTGTGAAATTGAATTCTCCGTGAAGATGTGGAGTACAAATGGCCCGAAGATCGGGGGAAGTTTAAAAGAGATGGGGAAACCTAGCAGTTGTTGGTCGGGCGGGGATAAGCTTGATCCTTTCTAAATCCAGCTTCAACCAAGCATAAATATTGGAGTTGCATCCATTTTTCTATTCCATTGTGGGAGCATCTTATTAAGAGCTCCTTAAATAATTCATATGCCTCGAACACAGTTTCTACGTCACTTTGACTGGAGTTGTGAATCTCCTTTCTTATATTCCCTGTCTTAGTAGCAGAGAAGTACTTGCCTAGAAATTTTATTGTCATTTCTTCCCATGCATAGATAGAACCAATAGGTAGACTCCGTAGCCACCGTTTTGCATCATCCTTCAGTAAGAAAGGGAACTTTATGAGGTAGATATCATCGTATGATGCTTCATTGTAACAAAAAGTGTTCATGATCTTATCAAAGTCCATCAGCTGTTAAGATCTTCGTTGGGTTTGCCTCTAAAGATATAATTGTTCCGAATGGTCTGGATAACTCCCTGCTTGAGTTCAAATTTGTTAGAATTAATGGGTGGGGGTTTTACACTCGACTTTCATTGGTTGTAGACCGGGCTGGCATAGTCTCCAAACGATCTCCCAAGCCTGGGTGTCGCGTTCTCAAACTCGTCTTCAACTAAGAGTCGATTTAGATTGAATCTTTGACCTTCATCCCTTTCAACAGTCTTATCAGCAGTTCTAAGGGTTGCTTCAGCCACTGCCCATATAACTGCTTCTCTCTATTGTGTTGTTTCTCTTGCAGCTAAGTCCACCCCGATATCTAATATGTAACTATGTTCGTATGCTTTGAGTAGTTTTAGAATATTGGACACTTTTAGTGATCTCAGGAGAGAAGGAGTTTATCAACCAAGAAATTACCATGTTATTACATATATCCCACAATTTTTGTTCTGGACTACTCGTATCTGGTCTAGGGCATGTACCATCAATAAAGGCCACTTTGTTCTTAGCAGATACGGCAAATATTATTTTTCTCTTCCGCCCTCCAAAACTAGTGCTCAAAAATGGAATATGTACTAAGGAAACTTCAAGAATATTAGAAAAGTACACAAATAGAGGACTTGAAGGATTAGATGACAAAGTCTCAAAAGTACCCATAACATACACATATATGTCATACCTCTACCAGATTAACAGAATCAACATAAAATATGAATGTAAGAAAAATAAAATCCAAACAGAGAATTGAGGAGAGATAAACAAGTTTACCAAGCTGAAATAACACAAGATGAAAACCTGTTGAAACTCTGGCATCGTATTAAAGGACGCAAACACACAGAATCCGTTGAATGCAAACCTAAAACGTTGGAAAATAACCCAAATGTCGGAGAAAATCACAAAACAACAAAAATCAGAGGAAATCAGGTAAACAACCAAACTCCGGTGAAGCATCAACCACCAAAAAATCAAAACTCCAGCATAACTATTGAGGGACAATACTAGATAATGAAGCAGCACGAGATCTAACGTAACCTCCAATGCAATACCATGACAACAACGTGAACCAAGCAGAAATCAAAGAAATATTATTTGAGTTTTTAACCATGAATGTTTGCTATACAAAGAAAAAAATAGTATAAAATAATCTGACAATCTTCTAGATCTAAGCCCTTAGATTTATAATTTGGGCCTAACTCGGGTAAAAAAAATAATAAAAGACTATTTGAAGCTTAATGTACATAATAAAAGTGGTCCAAATATGAAATGGCCTAAAATAAATATAGCAACCAATGTAACTACTTATCCCGTATCTATCTTGACCTAGATGCCATGTAGTCTATAAGATCAATGTTTTCGTTTCTCTTATTCCTTCTCACTTCCTACCACCACCATCCACATATGCACCCGTTCTATTTCTCCAAAACAATTATGAATATTTAAATAAAATATAATCATCCAATTACATTCGGGAATCTTACATAAATGTCCCAAAAAAGTCATAACTTAGCAACCTCTAACCATGAATCATAGAGTTACTAAAACTAGCCAAACACATATAAAAATTAAAAATCCAAATAAATAAGGTTCTTTCTCTCCAAGAATCACACACAAAGATTTCATTCCATATTTTAAAGCATGATTAGCAACATTAGATGGAAGATGGAAAGGAATTTCATGGATGAGGTAGAAAATAAGGTAAAAAAATACAAATATATATATATATATATGTGTGTGTGTGTGTGTGTGCGTGTGTACAAAATTCAAAAAATCTAAGGCAAAAAGGACTTTTTTCAATGGGCATGGTAAGATTCATTGAAAACATATAGATGAGTGATAAGTTACGTCTTTTTACATTTTGATGATCTAACAAACTATGATATGAACCAGATCGGGAATTTGTTACACATCCTCAAAGTGCTCAAGAACAACAAGTCTCAACTCGGGCACAGGTTCCAATAACTAGAGTCAAAGAGACGACAGAGGGAACAAATGGACATCAATTCCCTTGTTGACTGTACCAGTCAACTCCCCACAGCTGTAAAGTCGCTGCAACTGTTCTTCTGCACACACGCAACAGTGCAAACAGTACAGTAGTCACTTTATGGGAAATGCCTTATACCGGATAATTGCTGGCATCATCTAAGTGACATCACTTGCATATTTTCAACATGAAGCAAAGGAAAAACACACACTTGCACATCCGAAAAATCAACAAGTTTTCTCCCAAGTGTGTTGCCATCTTGCAAGTGACTTCAAGGCTTCAAGAACAAAGAACAACAGAATAAAGGACCAGTTTCCAGCACTGAGTTACCATATGTCCTTAGTTGTGTTGTAACTTTGTTAGAGTGATCTACTTGTAATTCCTACTTAGCTTAGCTAGAAGCATTGTATAGGAAATCATTTGTAAAATCATAAACCTTGTGTTTGTGTCTTGGCTAGAGTTAGTCGAGTTGTGAGCTTTGTATAGAGTTATTACAAAGAGGCTTGTAATACAGTTATTACAAGTGAGTGAGGGATTAAGAGTTTAATTCCTAGGTTACAATAGTTTGTAATCTTAAGTTTGCTCAGTAGTGAAGTTGAAATCCTACGAGTGTAGGTCGTGGTTTTTAATCCCGTGAGTTAGGAGTTTTTCACGTAGAACTCTGTTGTGTCATTTACTTATCTCTTATTGTGTGTGTTCTGTGAGAACTGATAGAGAACCAGGTTCTCTATCAAGTTTGGTGGACCCTAAGTTTTCATTAATAGGTTCTTTCTATCAGGCTAATACCTAGAAAGGATCCAAATGGCTGCTCTACCAAACTTTGAAGAAGGTTAATCAACCTACAGACCACCAAGATTCAATGGACAATACTACGAATTGTGGAAGACAAGGATGCATGATTTTATCATGGCTGAAGATTCAGAGCTCTGGGATGTTATCTGCAATGGACCCTTCGTGCCCATGAAAATTGTTGGCGAGCCAGCAGTGACAGTTCCAAAGACAAGGAAGGACTACAACGATGCTGCCGAAAATCCGTAGAGAAGACCTTTCGAGCAAAAAAGATTCTCATCTGTAGTATTGGACCGGACGAGTACAACAAAATATCTTCCTATCAATCTTCCAAGGAGATCTGGGAAGCTCTCCAAACAGCACATGAAGGAATAATTCAAGTCAAGCAGTAAAAGATAGACATGCTCACCACTAAGTATGAACTCTTTAGGATGAAGGATGATGAGTCCATTCAGGCACACTTGATTCACCTCCATCATCAACGAGCTCCACTCTATAGGAGAGATCATTCTAAGGAACAAATTTGTTAGGAAAATACTCAGTGTATTACCTGGTTCCTGGGAAACAAAAGTAAATGCTATCACGAAGGCAAAGGATCTGCAAAAGTTGACCATTGATGAACTTATCGAAAATATGAAGACATATGAAATGAAAAAGAAAGACCATAAAACAAAAGAACCCAAGAAGGAGAAGAACCTGGTTCTCAAGGCTGACAACAATGACTCAAGTGGCGAGGATGCTGACATGGCTTATCTGACAAAAAGATTTCAAAAAAAGGTGCGCAGAAATGGAGGCATTCCAAAAAACGGTAGCTCGAGCAAACCAAGAGGTTATGACTTGTGTCATAAATGTGGGAAGCCAAGACACTTCATCAAGGACTGTCCTCTCCTCAAGCCAGACTAGTACAAGCACAACACAGACAAAGCAGTCAAGCGGAACTTGGTTCCTGACAAAAAATTCAAGAGAAAAGATGCCACTAACTATGTTGTGAAACAAACTCTTACTGCATGGGGAGATTCTTCTAGCGAATCTGGAGAAGATGATGAACAAGGTGACACCTCCATGATGGCAGTTGAAAGTGAAGTAGCTGAATATGACTCCATCTTTGCCCTGATGAAAAAAGCTGACGATGATGAAGATGATGATGAGGATGGGGTAAAATTTCTAGACGTTCAAAGAAATTTGAAGTCTTATTCTCAGAAGAAGCTTATGTCTTTGGCTAATGTTTTAGTTGATGTTTATCATACTCTTTTAAATGATAAAAATGCGTTGACTGTGAAACTAGGAGAGGTAGAACATGAGAGAGATGATCTGTTAGTCGTAATGGTTAAACTAAAAGAAACCATCGAGGTTCTAAAGAAAGAGAAAGATGTTCTAACTGAAAGAATTGAAAACGTGGAGCATGAGAGAGATGACGTGTTGGTAGTAGTTGTGGATCTAAAAGAAACAATTGAGGAACTAAAAAGGGAAAATAGTTCTGGGAACATCCAAAAGGGAAAAGAAGTTGCAAGTGAGGCACACATTAAGCTTGAAAATGAACTAAAATTTGTGAAATCTAGTCTGTGTGCTGAACTTGAAAGAAACAGACAACTTCAAAAAGATCTAGGCAGAGTTAAAAATGACCTAGAAAAATCTCAAAAATGGACCTGGTCTTCTGATACAATCATTGCCATGTATACAAGCAATGGTGGGGACAGGCAGGGAGTCGGGTTCCAAAAGGAAAGGACTCCACACAATCCACATAGCAAGTATGTTACCGTCCCTGATAACTGGCTTTGCACTCACTGTGGTAACACTGAACACTTTACAAAAAACTATAAAGCTAGAATTCAGTCCCAACATAAATACAAGGTTTTTGTTGAAAAGGTAACTACTGCTAAGGAACTTGGTTCCTCTATTAAAAAACGTGTACTGACTGCTTGGACAAAACAAAAGTTAAATTCGCCCTTTTCCTCACTACAAGAGACCCAAACTTATTTGGGTTCCTAAGTTTAATCCTTGATTCTCTTGTGCAAGGATCAGCGAAAGGAAGCATCCAAAAATAGTATATGGATAGTGGCTGCTCTAAGCATATGACTAGAAGCATTGATGATTTTATTTCACTCAAAGCCCTGCAAGGAGGGAGTGTGTCCTTTGGCAATGGCAAAAAGGGATATATTCTGGGAGTAGGAAGAATTGGGAAGACGCTCACTCATTCAATTGAGAATGTGTATTATGTGAATGACTTGAAATATAGCCTACTGAGTGTCTCTCAAATCTACAATAAAGGAAACAAAGTGGAATTTTTATCAAAAACCTGCATAGTCACAAATCTCGTGACTGGTGAAGTGGTTCTATTGGCAAAATGATTTAAAAAAACATCTATGTTGCTGATTTTGTGTCTTTGCACAATGGGGATCTTACATGTCTGAGTTCTGTTGATGATGATGCTGAGAGAGGCAGTCAACACTACTTGCTACTTGGTGAACAGGTGCATGATTAGGTCCCTCCTGAACAAAAATCCATATGAATTGCTGAATAGAAGGAAGCTCAACCTAACTCACCCAAGGACTTTGGATACAAATGCTTTGTTCTCAATAATGGTAAGGAAGCTCTGGGAAATTTGACGCCAATAGTGATATCTTTCTTGGATATTCCTCAGAGAGCAAGGCATACAAGGTCTAAAGCAAAATGACTTAACGTGTTGAAGAAATCATACATGTAATCTTTGATGAATCACACCACCTATGTGGAAAAAATTCACATGATAAGATTGAGCAAGACATAGAGCAGTCAAAGGTTCCTGGAGAAGTCACTGATATGCAAAATGGAATGGCAGAATTGATGAGCCAAGTCAAGGAATTCAACGAAGAAAATTCAACAGAACCCTCAGCTGATGCAGAAGAATCCTCCATCACAACAACTGAAACAGAGGATAGAGTTGCTGATGTCGTGCAAGGAACTCCTGATGCTGAGCAGAGAAGTGGTACTCACCATCCATAGATGCCAACAATGGATCCCATTCTGAGGAACCTGGATCTTCCCACAATGAGATTTAGGTGTCTAACTGGAAGCACAAAAGTTCACATCCTCTCCAAAATGTGATCACTCCTCTTGATTCAGGAATTCAAACCAGATCAAAGACAAGAAACTCATTTGCCTTCTCAGCTTTCCTTTCTTAAATTGAGCCTAAAAATATCAAGGAGGCATTGAAGATACTGACTGGATTACTGCTATGCAAGATGAACTTCATCAATTTGAGAGGAACCGTGTATGGCACCTGGTCCCTCCACCCTCAGATAGAACGATCATAGGAACCAGGTGGGTGTTGAGAAACAAGCTTGATGAATTTAGGAATACAACAAGGAACAAGGCCAGGTTAGTAGTTCAAGGCTACAATCAAGAAGAAGGGATCGACTATGATGAAACTTTTGCTCCAATTGCTCGAACGGAAGCCATCAGAATTCTCATTGCTTTTGCATCTCATATGGAATTCAAATTGTTCCAAGTGGATGTCAAAAGTGCATTTCTGAATGGATATTTAAAGGAAGAAGTCTTCATCAAACAACCACATGGATTTGAGTGTCATGAGCATCCTAAACATGTATTCAAACTTGAAAAGGCATTATATGAAGTGAAGCAGGCCCCTCATGCATGGTATGAAAGGTTGTCCAAGTTTCTTCTTGAAAATGGATTTATAAGAGGAAAAATTGGCAACACCTTATTTCTAAAGAAACAGGGAAGGAACCTGCTCATTGTGCAAGTTTATGTTGACAATATCATCTTTGGTGAAATAAATGACTCCTTCTGTGAGGAGTTTATTAAGTTTATGAGAAGCAAGTTTGAAATGAGCATGATGGGGGAATTGATTTTTTTCTTAGGGTTGCAAGTTAAGCAAACTCCTAAGGGGACAATGATAAACCTGCAGAAGTACATTAAAGAGCTCCTAAAGAGATTTGAGATGGAAAGTTCAAAAACCATTGATATTCCTATTGCCACTACCACCCGTCTGAACTTGGATGAACCTGGTTCTCCTGTGAATGAAACCATGTACAGAGACATCATTAGTTCACTCTTGTATCTCACAGTTAGTAGACCTGATGTATTTAGTGTGGGATTATGTGCTAGATTTCAATCCAGTCTAAAGGAATCTCATCTTAAAGTCGCCAAGAGGATTCTAAGGTATCTTAAAGGAACAAGGACCTGGTTCTCTACTATTCTTCAGGGTACAATTTCAACTTAATTGGGTATACTGATGCTGATTATGCTGGTTATCTAATGGATAGAAAGAGCACATCTGGCATGGCACATTATCTGGGATCGTGTTTGATTTCATGGGGTACTAAGAAACAAAACTTTGTGGCTTTCAACTGCAGAAGCTGAGTATGTGGCAGCTGCCTCTTGCTGTGCTCAACTGTGGATCAAGCACCAATTAGAGGACTTTGGTGTATTTTCTGATTGCGTGTCATTATTTTGTGATAATACCAGTGCTCTCAACATGGCAAAGAACCCGGTTCAGCATAAGAGAATAAAACACATTGATGTACGACATCATTTTCATAGAGACAATGTTGAAAAGGGTCTTATCTGCATGAAATTCTGCGAAACAGAAGACCAAGTAGCAGATATCTTCACTCAAGCACTAAGCAGAGAGCACTTTGAAAAGAATCGATTGGCATTGGGGTTGATAAAATTAAACTAAGTACTAGGTCCCTCAATGATTGGCTATGAAAGAATGAATAGGTAAAACAGCTCAAAACTGTTTTTTGGCAAGTTCTAACTCATCTCTATACCGTTACAGGTAGACACGCATGAAAACTACAGAGCAAACAAGCAGCTGATGACATTGCATCTTGGTAAAAGGATGAGGCTCGCATTTACAAAGCTAAGTCAGGCAACCTGGTTCCCTTGACTCTGGTTAGTAGTTCCCTTGTACTCTCATGTACATTTTTAACGGCTGCAAAAGTGCCACGTCATTAAAAATAACATAAATGTAGCCACTGGAGCCATTCTAAAAGGGAGAAATTAGCACTACTTGGTGAAATAGGTTCTTTTAGAATCAATTTCAAACCATCTGCTAGAGGTTGTAACAATCCAAACGATCCCCCTTAGCCCGAGTATCATATTTGGTTATTTACTAAAATCCCCTTTTGGAGGGGTTAGTCTCTCTCTCTCTCATCTCTTTAGACCTCAAACGTCACACCCGTTACCAAACGACCCGTCTACCCAGTAATTCATACCCGTTTTGTAACCGGTCCCTCACTTCCTCTAAATAACCCCAAACGCCGTATCTTTCCTCACTATCCACATCAAGCCAAAAGTTCCCTTTTCTCTCTTAAAGAAAACACTCTTCCTCTCATGTCCTCACTTCAAATCTTCACTATGTCTCATAATCCAGAAGTTTCAAATGTTTCTAGTGTATTCCCCACTGTGTCTTCGTCTCATGAAGCACAAGAGCGAGAGTCTGAGTTCCCTTTGTTATCCAGTCAAAACCTCATACCAGACCAACAACCACCTACTACCTCCTCTCCAACCCAATCGAGTTCTAGTTCTCACCGCAGTCGTAAGACTCAGAACCCCAAAAGATTCGTTGCTGCAACCTCTCCTTCTGTCTCGCTGGAAAATATGGCAGAAGGCGAGACAGTAGATGGAGACGAGGGTCAAGAAATTTCAAGTCAGAAAGTTGGGGAGATTTCTGAATCCCAACAAAGTGTGGTTCGTTGTAGTGAAGGCTCAGCAGCACCGTTCCAAGCTTTGATTTGAATATTGCTAATCCTACAGGTAATGTTCCTCTTGTATCCTCTAATTCTACTTTGGGGGTGAATGAACAAGAAGCCATTGAGAACATGTTACTAATCGCTGCAGAGGGAGGTTTGGTTGGTGGGTATGAGCATGATAATAAGACCATTGGGTCTCAGGGGGAAGGTGAAAGTCATAAGGATAAGGGTAGGGAACTGGTGCCCCCTGAAAATTTAGTACCTGTCAGTTCCACTAGGGAACCAAATGAGGAACCTGATCCCTCAGCCCAAGAGGAGCCCTCTGCTCCTACTTGGGATGAAACTCCTTGCTCCTTTAAAGAGCCCCAGGTCCGTACAGATCCTGCTCCTTCTCCTCACTTCGTTGCTGAGTCGTTAACTATTGTCTTTCCTGAGATGAGATCTTTATCTGAAGAGGAAAATAAAAATAGTGAGGAAGACTATGACAATGTGTCTGTAGCAAGCTTCTTTGCGGCTAGGAGTAGAAGGGCAGTTCCTAAAGTTCCCACTCCTAAAAGACCTACCACTAGGCTACAAAAGAAGGAAACTCTTGAATCTGTTCTAAAGAAAAACAAAAAAGAGAAGAAAAGGAGGAGGCTGGTGAAAGGGGAAGCTGGTGAATGAAGAAGAAGTGCCTCCAGCACTTGTTGTTGATGTTGACAATGAAGAGGTAAATGAGGAACCTGCTTCCTTAATTCGTAATTCCTCTAAGAAACCTGTGGTTCCAAAACCCAGGAGAGAGTCATCTGTGAAAGCTGTGGAAGTGGAAAATGTTGAGGGAGAAAGTCTGTGAAAAGGAAGGCTGGTGACAACGAGGAACCTAGTTCCTCCAAGAAGATCAAATTAAGTGTGTATAAGGATGAAGGCAGAGAAAACCTTAGAAAGTAGAGGGTGCTGTGGGGCAGAACATTTGCTCCTGACATTCTTAACATGACGGGGATGTATCAACTAGTTGATGTTTGTGAGTTTCAAAAGTGGACACACTTGTTCACCAATGAGAGTCCTAAGGTGTATGAGGAAGAGGTGCGGGTAGCTTCTACGCGGACATGTTCATAGTGGAAGATGATAACATCTGCTTGAAGGTCAACAGAGTAGATTTTGTGATGGACGAGGCTGTGTTGGGGAACATTTTAGGAGTGCCTACTGAAGGGATCTCATCCATTGAGGGGACTTGTTCTCCCAATTTCAAAAGTGCCATTCTGAAGGATGATGCTGTGCAACAAGGGGAACGGATGCACAAGAAGGCCCTCCTTCCAGTGTATCAACTTCTATTTGACATGGTGAATAAGGTCTTGCTTCCACGTGCGGAAAGGCATTCCATTACTTCAAAAGCAGACCTATTCCTCATGGAAGCACTGGATGCATACACAACTATCAATCTACCTGGTCTCATGATAGAGCATTTGAATAAAGTGGCAGACTTCAAGGATGGCAATCATGGCCTGCCCTATGGGTTCTTACTCACTAAGGTATTTCACTTCTTCAAAGTCCCTTTGGGAAAAGCAACAATGGGAACTCGCAAGCAGACCTTCTCAAAGACCACCTTGGAGAAATGTGAGTGCATTGATAAGAAAGAAGGGGTTGGCAGCAATTCCACTATTTCTCAATTGATTGATGCTCAGAATGCTGCAAATGAGGAGATAAGGATGTTGAAGGCATGGAATGCCATTCTTGTAGGGCAGCTTAGTCAGGCCTAGGAGGCACCTGGTTCCAGTAGTGCACAAGGCACTGAGGTTGCTTGCCTGACCAAGATAAATGCAGTATCTCAAGAAACAGGTCGAGGACCTGAAGGAGCGGCTGCTTAACGAAAAAGTGTCTGCAAATGCTCGAATGGATATTCTCCTCAAAACCCTTGCCTCATCATCCCTGCCTCCTCCTTTTAGTGCTCCTTAAAACAGTCCCCTTCCCAGTTTCCAGTTAAATGTTGTCTGTCCTACCTTGGTCCTCTTTTTATTTTTTTTATGGATGGTACTGTTAAGTTGTTTTTTTTTTGTTAATGGTTGTGTAACAAAGGTACTACTACTTCATATTCTCCTTTCCTTCAAATTAATGAGCATCTCGTCATTTTGCTATGCATATTATACTCTTATGCTCCATGCTTGTGTGTACACATGTGGCATAAGTTAACCATGCTGGACTTCTTTTTGCTTATTAGTTGTGTATAATCTTTTTATGATACCAAAAGGGGGAAGAAAATTGATAGGAGGAAGGTGGAACAGGTTCTCTCAAGGGGGAATACAAGAAATATTGTATGGTGATCTGGTTCCCGGGGGGGACTTCAATTATAAGATTGTCATCATCAAAAAAGGGGAAATAGATAAGTTATGTGCCTTTTTATATTTTTATGATCTAACAAACTATGATAAGAACCAGATCGGAAACCTGTTACACATCCTCAAAGTGCTCAAGAACAACAAGTCTTAAGTCGGGCACAAGTTCCAACAACTAGAGTCAAAGAGACGACAGAGGGAACAAATGGACATCAGTTCTCTTGCTAAGTTTACCAGTCAACTCCCCACAGCTTTAAAGTCGCTGCAACTGTTCTTCTGCACACACGCAACAGTGCAAACAGTGCATCAGTCACTTATGGGGAATGCCTTAAACCGGATAATTGCTGGCATCATCTAAGTTACATCACTTGCATATTATCAACATGAAGCAAAGGAAAAACACACACTTGCATATCTGAAAAATCAACAAGTTTTCTCTCAAGTGTGTTGCAATCTTGCAAGTGACTTAAAGGCTTCAAGAACATAGAACAACAGAACAAAGTACCAGTTTCCAGCACTGAGTTACCATATGTCCTTAGTTGTGTTGTAACTTTGTTAGAGTGATCAACTTATAGTTCCTACTTAGCTTAGCTAGAAGCATTGTATAGGAAACCATTTGTAAAATCATTAACCTTGTGTTTGTATCTTGCTAGAGTTAGTCGATTTGTGAGCTTTATAATAGAGTTATTACAAAGAGGCTTGTAATATAATTCTTACAAGTGAGTGAGGGATAAAGAGTTTAATTCCTAGGTTAAAATAGTTTGTAATCTGAAGTTTACTCAGTAGTGAAGTTGAAATCCTACGAGTGTAGGTCGTGGTTTTTAATCCCGTGAGGTGAGAGTTTTCCATGTAAAGCTCTGCTGTGTCATTTACTTATCTCTTATTGTGCGTGTTCTGTGGGAACTGATAGAGAACCAGGTTCTCTATACAGTTTGTTGGACCCTAAGTTTTCATCAATTAGTCAATATACAAAAATTTGAGAAAGATTGGAGGTGATTTGGACTGAATTGGTATCATAAGTCGTAGCTAAAATCGAATTCAAAAAATTTCTCTGCGACACATTTATCACGCATGAACTCACACGCAGATATACATGGATATACACGTGATACACATTTAATACAAATATGATACATATCTGATACACAAGTGATACACACTGTGATACACATATCATTTTCATGTTCATCTTCAACTTTCAAATTTTCATTTCAAGCCACCTCAAAACTCTATCAAATCATCCCTAAACTGAGATTCAAGCTCCTTAAGATGTACCTAATCTATTCTAATAACATCCACTCAAAAGAAAGCAAAAATTTGATTTTTTTTTTGCTTCAAATAATTAATTGGCTAATATTAGTAATATTTTATGAACTGGCCAATTTTTGTAAGAAGCTACTTATAAATGGACATAGCTGGTATTTTTCCTTACTTTTATATTCCTTAAAATATCAATTCCATAAAAAGGGCAGAAATTTGCCAAGCCTTACGTCTTTAAAGTTAATTGGAAAAAAAAAAGTAGAAGAGAAAGAGGTATGAGACGTGGGAATACAAGAAGCTTTGAAGAGAGGAGAAAAAAGAAAAGAGAAGATGGAATAGGAGTAGAGAGAGAGACGGAAATGAGAGGATATGAACAAAAATAAGAAAATATATTCATTATTTCTATCTACTTTATTCATAAGTGAAAAAGATGAGTGTGATCAATGAGGGGTGGAAATAAGGGTTAATGGATTTATCCAATATAGCTAACGAATTTATCCATTAGACTACTATTTTTGACATTGGATATTTTAGGTAAGAAATAAAAACTGTGGCTAAAAAAAGATATAATAAGCACGGATACCGAATGGACATATAGGATTAATTTTTTTTACATAGCTATCAAATTCAACAAGGTCTTGGAAAGTTTATACTTCACTATATATAACAGTTAAGTTTTTCTCAGAATCAAAATTTTAAGTTGTCATTTACTTTTTTATAATAATCTTTTACCTAATAGAAATATTCATCTTTGTAATAGAAATCTTCTCAAGAAGGAGAGAATGATGTAATATGCAAAAGGAAAGAACGGAGAGCACGAGGGAGGCGATAGAGAGAAAAACTAGAGAGAGGCGATGGCGATGCCGGCCGGTAATACGCCGGCTGGCGACCCCTCCCCCTCCACCTCCCAACCTCCAGCTGCATCTCCCACCTACCCAAAACCACTCGACTACAGCCAACTTCTCAAACCATCAACTCCGAATTCAAACTCGACAGCAAACCCTAGATCGACAGCGACAATCGAACCTATTCCCTTCAAGAAAGCTACTTTCCTACAAGGACATCCCTTCGCCAAATTTACAAAAACAGAGGTTGAACGAATGAATCAAATCGAAGGCCTATAATATGCAGTTATTGGCAAGTTTTCATATGGTTGGCCTGACATCCAAGAACTTCGTCGACTAATCCCTACGTAGTGTAGGATAAAGGGCGAATGCAACATTGGACTACTAAGAGATAGGCATGTGCTAATTCGTCTGACATTGTGGCAAGATTTTCTCACTTTCACTTCTAATGCAGTGTATTATCTGAAAGCAAGAGATGGATACGAATACTAGATGCGAACACTAATTTATGACTCTAAGTTCAAGGAAGGAGAAGAAACCTCAAAGGCGATGGCGTGGATTTTATTTCCCAGTTTGCGACCAACCTTTTTTGTTAAGGAATGTTTATTCTCACTTGCATCTGCTGTTGGAAACCACTACATCTAGATATGGCAACAATAAACAAGACGAGACCTAGCTGTGCTAGAGTAAAAGTTTTGGTTGATCTTATGGCGGAACTACCAAAGAAAGTTAGAATGGATATTGAAAATGAGGCCACTGGTACAGTGAGAACAGAGTGGATTAAAATCCAATATGATTTTATTCCCAAATATTGTAAACAATGTAAGTTGCAGGGACACGAAATGCTAGAATGCTGGAAGTTACACCCAAAATTGATAAAGGATAACTCTATTGAGAAGCCAAGAACAAAAGACAAAGGAAAAGAAGCAGCACCTCTATTGATCCTATCAAGTGGTAAAGTAGTTGGCAACACTGGTTAACAATGAAAGGAGGTTAATCGAGCACAGAACAAAGAAAAACAGGTAGCAAGTCAACTCAAAGAGAAACTGGAGATTATACCAGCTATATCAGAAACCTAGGAATTACAGACAAATAACAAGTTTGCTGTTCTTAAAATTGAACAAAGCAAAGCCAATGAGCACAAGCAGAATTTTACAATTGAAGAAGCAGAAGAGAAATATGCACACACCTCAACGACAGCAAAGATAAGTACACCACCAGGCAGCAGCAACTACCAATAGTCTACAATGAAGCAAATGGAAAGGAGTGGAAGAAGAGACATAATAGTAGCTGTAGCAGACAATGAACCAACAGTCCAATGGGTGAACAGGCAATTTGGAAACAAGCTCACAAATAAACAACCATGTCAAGACACCCTCCATCATCCAAGTAACTTTATTGTAGCAGACCAAGATGTGGATGAGGCTCAAAGAATTCAACTTAGTAAAGGCAAGCTATGGAGTGAACAAGTAGAGGAAGAATCAGAGGAAGATAAAGTGCCAGCTGGTACAGGCAGTGATGAGGAGCACTGATGAAGAATTGGAGCATGACCTACAAAGTGCAAAAGGTAAATCAAAACAGCAGGACATAATGGAAAACACTCACACAGTGGAAGCAATGCTGCCCAGCACACTAACAACTTCGAAGCCAATGACAATGGATATACAAAATACAGGAGAGTACGAAGATAGCAAGCAATCAGCAGATAGTTTGATCAAGAATAGAAAGTTCAATGAGATACAGAACACCTCATCTGCCAAAGCCAAGCAGCAGATAAAATTTGGAACAACTGACTGCTCTCATGAGTTTAATACCAACAAAAGCCAGCTGATCCACAATACAATGAACACAGAATTGAATCAAGAAGGTCTCAAATTATAAGTAATAAATTTCAGAAGTGAAATTGAAGAGGCGGAGCAAACTGTTGAAATAGGAAATGATCTTGACGAGGAATCCACCACTCAAAACCTAACAAAATGCAGCAAGACAAGCAGATCTTTCAACAAAATTGTTGGATGCAGTGAAATCAACTAAAAAAGGCAGGAAGAAACAGGGCAAGGACACTCAAAGTGTAGGGGCAGGAGTCCAAACAAGAAGGATCTTATCCAAATCTCAATCCTAATCATGAATGGGATCATTTGGAACATAAGATCAGTCAACACAATGAAAGCCTTTGAAAGGCTTATCAATATACATAGACAACACCACTTTCAATTCATTGGAATCATGGAGCCTAAGCAAAAAGCCAGGAAATTGGAAAGATACAAAATGAGGATTGGACTTCCACAATGTTTTGCCAATGTGTCAAACAAGATATGGGTTTTTGTGGATGAGGATCATGAAATAGACATAATATGTGACCTGGAGCAGCAGTTAACTTTGAAATTAACAGAGGTGGATTCACAAACAGCTTTCTTTGTCACCTTTGTATATGCAAAATGTAATGCTAATGAAAGAATTGAACTGTGGGATAGCTTACATAACCTTTCCAGAAACATGACACTGCCTTGGCTGGTGGGAGGTGACTTTAATATCATATGGGATGAGAAAGAGAAATTTAGAGGACTTCCAGTAACACTGAAGGAGATTGAAGACTTCAGAAACTGCATCAACACCTGCAACCTCTCTGAGCTAAACTTAAAAGGAAGCATGGTGGAATGGGAGAGCAGAAGAAGACTGCATTTTCAAAAGACTGGACAAGTGCTTAACCAACTTTTCACTTACACAATGGTTACCACAACTGGAGTCACTCACTTGCAAAAACAGGTTCAGATCATTGCCCATTGCTGCTGACTTGCAACACAAATAGTACCTCAACAAAGAGAGCCCTCGGATTTCTAAATTTCTGGATAAAGCACCACAACTTCAAAGCAGTGGTAAGAGAGCATTGGAAAGCAGACTTCACTGGGGATCCTTTCATAATTTTCAATCATAAGCTAAAGAAGTTGAAAAAAGCACTATCAATATGGAGCAGAACAACATATGGAGACATCTTCCAAAAGATAGCAAGTCTAGAGGAAGTCGTCAAAGCAAATGAAGCCCAATTTGAGCTCCATCCTATTGTTCAAAACAGAATAAGACTACAATAGGTACATGCTCAACTGATCAAGTACTTAACTCTAGAAGAAGATTTCTAGAAGCAGAAATCAGGCATGACTTGGTTCAAAGATGGAGATAGAAATATGAAATTCTTTCATGCACAAGTGAATGGCAGAAGAAAGAGGCTATAGCTTAGAAAAATTCAGAACAACATGGGCACATGGCTTGAAGATAATGCTGAAATAGCAAATGAAGCAATCAATTTTTTCAAAACACAGTTTCATGAAGACAACCCACCACATTCCTACACTGGTAGACAATGCAGACAACTATCTGCTAATGCATCAACCAACAAGGGAGGAAGTTAAAAATGCAGTATTTGGATTGAAAGAAGCAAGTGTAGAAGGACCAAATGGCTTCACTGGATGTTTCTACCAGTCATGTTGGGATATAGTCGAGGATGATATAGTTGATATGGTAAAGGCAGTATTTAATGGACATATTCTTCCCAAGTGTATCACACACACAAACCTAGTGTTGCTGCCCAAGAAAAAGGAAGTGCTTACCTTCTCACATTTGAGACCAATCAGCCTCAGCAACTTCATCAACAAGATATTTTGCAGAGTAATTCATGACAGACTGGTGATCATTCTACCAAAGCTGATTTCATAGGAACGGGCTGGTTTTGTTAAAGGCAGAAGCATAGTGAAAAATGTACTCTTAACTCAAGAGATTATAACAGATATTCGACTCAGAACCAAAGCAGGTCCAAATGTTGTAATTAAACTGGACATGACCAAAGCATATGACAGGCTGTCATGGCTATTCTTGACAAAGGTACTAAGGAATATGGGATTTGAAGAAAGCTTCATTGGCTTGATACATGGACTGGTGGCCAACAACTAGTACTCTGTCCTGATCAATGGAGAACCACATGGCTTCTTCAAATCCACAAGAGGAGTCAAACAAGGTGATTCTTTCTCACCTGCCATGTTCATAATAGCAACAGAAGCCATGTCCAGAGCACTCAATGCTCTTCACTCCAACTCTCATTTCTATGGATTTGGCTTGCCTAAATTGTGTCCCAAGATCAACCACCTGGCATATGCAGATGATACCATCATCTTCTCCTCATCAGATGCCACATCACTTCAGTTAATAATGGAAATACTGACTGCATATGAAGATGCTTCTGGCCAGCTGATAAACAAGAGTAAATCTGCAGTGTACATGCATCACTCCACCTCAACATATGTGATCAACAAGGTACAAGGATTACAAGAATCCTACAACAAGATTTCCCTTTTATATATCTTGGATGTCCAATATTTTACATGAGAAGAAAGATAGACTACTACAAAGGTCTCATACAAAAAGTGATGAACAAGCTTCAAGACTGGAAAGGGAAACTATCATCCACAAGGGGTAGGGCAGTACTCATCACACATGTCCTGCAAAGCATGCCAATTCATCTCCTCTCTGCATTAAATCCTTCTGCCAATGTGATCAACAAACTTCACAAATTAATTGCACAATTTTTCTGGGGCAATTCTGTTGGAAATCCAAGAAGGCACTGGACATCTGGAATACTTTATGCTTGCCATGTGAGAGAGGGGTTGCAGGTTTCAGATCCTTACATGACATGTCTGCAGCCTTGTTCTACAAAGTATGGTGGAACTTCAGAACAAAACCAAGCTTATGGAGTGCAGTCATGAGCCAAAAGTATTGCAAAAAACTCAATCCAATAATTGCTCCTTGGAGAGGTGGATCACACATCTGGAAGAAAATGATTGAATGCAGAAGCATTATGGAACATCAAATACTCTGGCAACCTAAAATGGGCTCTTCACTATTCTGGTTCTAAAATTGGACAGGACTGGGAGCCTTATACTTTGTTACCCCTCCTGACTTCATATATGATGAGACTATACAGAATAGAAGAGGGGCATTGGAATGAAGACAAGATCAAAGAGATTTTACCAGACGACCTTGCTGCACACATAATAAATAACATCAAACCACCAAATGTTGCAGGTGTGCTAGATGAACCACTATGGATGCTGGAAACCAGAGGTGAATTCACTGTCAAGACAGCCTGGGAATATCTAAGGAAGAGGCAGCATCCTGCAAATGCATATAGAAATATATGGGTGCAGGGATTGCCTTTCAAAATCTCCTTTTGCACGTGGAAAGTCTGGAGAAACAGACTACCACTGGATGACTATTTAAAAAAACTAGGATTTCAAATGGCTTCTAAGTGTTGGTGTTGCACATAACCACAGGCAGAGACAAGACAACGCTTGTTCTTCACATCATATGCTGCAAGTAAAGTATATCGATACTTTCTTGGCAATGCTGGAATTGATATACAAGGCATCACTCTGCACCAAGCAGTGGTCAAATGTTGGACTGCAGAAGTTATCCATAGACTGAAACCAATTATGCAAGCTTTACCTTCAGTGATCATATGGGTACTGTGGAAAAGAAGAAATAGCCACAAATATGGAGACACAGTCATAGTCAACAGAGTTATTTACCAAATCACTTCTACTCTCCAAATGCTTATTAAAATCAGAAAGCCAGGAATTCAAAACATCCCCTAGAAATGGCCAGACATAATCTGCATGATGGAACAATAAACTCCCGCCTTGAAATACACTAAGGTGTTTTGGGAATTCCCCAAACAAGGGAGGATTAAAGTCAACACAGATGGCACCTCCAGGGGCAACCTAGGTAAAGGCTTCATTGGCTTTGTTCTGAGGAATGAGGAGGGAGATGTAATACACGCCTACAGCAAGGAGATCAAAGAAAGCACAAACACTGAAGCTGAGGCATAGGCAATGGTGGAAGCCTTGAGATTCTGTATCCATAATGATCATTTCCTAATTGATCTCACACTGACTCTATGATGTTATTGAAGAGCATAAAGGGAGAATGGAGAGTTCCTTGGTCCATACAGGAAACTATTGTAGAAATAAAAGAATTGATGACAAGATGCAATGCAATAGTTGAACACACATTCAGGGAAGGCAACAAATTGGCAGGCCATATTGCAAAACTATGCCCTAGATTTTGGTCCTATCGATTGTCAGTGCTTTGGAGACCTAGACACACAAAGTAAAAGGCCGGTTAATAGTAATAAAAGTCAATGCCCTTATCTGAGAATAAAGGTGATAGGAAACAGAGGAAATTAAAGCATCCAAGAAGAAAGGAGATAAGTGGTATAATGAAGTATTCTACAGAGGAAGATGCAAGATCTCTAATACATATCTCAAGAAGTTCACAATGGATCTTTACTGTAAACTTGGGATCAAACAATGACCTCAACATTTTCCTAACTTTTTTGTTACTGATACAGGTACAATGGAGGGCAAAGCAAAACATCAGCAAGAAGCCTAGTAAATACCATAAGGATGCAGGAACTCTTTCTCTGCTGTTTGAAGGCACATTGGGATGCCACTGTACTAAGGAGGAAATGGAGCACTAGTTTCATGCTAACAAGATATATTGTTTTGCAGGAAATTTTGAAGAACTGAGTCGTTATCAATAGAGAAACAATATTAGCACACTGAGTTCAATCAACAACCATCCACATGAAATACAAATCACTAAATGGATCTAATCTACTGTTGAAAAAGCAATAGGGAGTTCCAATCACCCTAAGCTTTGGCAGTAAATGCACAGACACAAACAACAAATGGATCACAGCAACAACAACACCTTCTCAAAAATTCTGCTGCTGCTCACAACCATAGCAGCAGCAGAGGAAATTCACACAAAGACACAATATCATTCCTGGGAGTAGTTCAATACCAGCACTCAACTCTGGCTCTACATTGCCACAGCAGGATCACAGCAGCAGAAGAGAATCTTTCAAATACACAGCAATCATTCAAAACAGCATCCACAGTTCATCTCTCTACTCACTGAGATACTTCTTTGGGGCCGGATTATTGTTAAAGAAGCAAACTCACTGCTACACTGGCTTTTAGGCTGGACCCTCGAGATACACTCCTCAACAGCAACACAGCAGCAGCAGAAAAAAAGAAACAGCAGTTACACAGAGCAGCACCAATAACACAAGGCTATATCCATCATGATACACTCCTGGAATCAGAATACCACAGCAGAAGCCATGTATAGCATCTCCATTACTGCTGTGGAATTCTATCTAAACACCAACCAAGTTACCAACAAATACCTACAGCAGCAGCAGCAAGATACAACTGAACTCAACAACTACCACATCATAGCAGATAACTCGATATGGTCCAGGTTATTGATGCAATTGCAAGGTGTGGTATTAGCACTAATGGTGCTCAATCTCTTGCAATTGCAATAATCACCATGGATCATTCCTATTACAATACACCAATGGAACTTAAACAACACACAAAGACACAGAAACAGCAAGGTGAACTCTCTGAGCCAACAACAAGTATATGCCACAGAAGCACAACCATAGAAGCAACAGGCAGAACCTAATATAGAAGAGCACAGAACCAAAAAGCAGCAAAATAGCCGCAACACAAGCACCATCTTCCACACTGAACTCAGCATCTCACTCATCACTGTAAAATGCTTGAAATGGTCCAGATCATTGATGCAGTTGCAAGGTGTGGTATTAACACCTTTGGTGCTCAATCTCTTGCAACTACAGCAATCATCATGGACACCCCTAGCCATTTTGCAACACTGGATACTAGATCTCTCTCAGCAGCATTGCAACAGCATATCAAACCAACATACATCACAGGACATAGAAGCAACAACAAACCATCATCAGCAAATGCAGTCACACAGGACCAGCAGAAAAGCAGCCAACTTAAAAGTTGAAACAAGTGCAGATAGCAGCTTCCAATGGAACTCTAAACCAACCAGACTACCCAAAAGAAGACACAAGCCACACACGTACACCCTACAGCAGCAGCCTCAGCACATTTCTAACAGAAATACTCCACTTTTTGCTCATCTATCAACAAAACTCCCAAATTCAAACAGCCACCTTCAAGTTGGTTTCTTTTGGCAAGGAAAAAACAATATTGAAGATAGCTTGCACTCTTTTGCTATTCTCTTGAGATCCTTAGAAATCACTTTAAGTTACCCGATGTATATACAAGGGATTACATCCCTAAATCACATAATAGAAGCAAGGACACATGTACTTTTTTGTATAGCTGACCTAGATCAATTACACTCTATTTTTGTAAAAGCGATTGTCTACTATAAAATAGACAATCGCCACATCACCATAGGTCTAACACCTTATCACATTTTAGTCACGCTTAGTTATCACCCTAGGATAACTAAGTATTCATCTACTCTTTTGTTGGAGGTAAGGTTTATGTCCCCCTCCTTTTTTGTAATTTGCTTCTATTAATAAAACTTTATATTTACCAAAAAAAAAATCTTTGTAACAATATATTTTTTTTGTAAAATTACCCTTGTATAACATTAGAATCTCTAAAATTAACAATAACAAGTCTAGAGATTTTGACCAAATATGAAAGAATCTCGGTGACTGTTACTTTTACTGAGATAGAAGATTCAATTGTTAAGCTCTTAAGATTTTCTTTGGGGTAAAGCTATCGAATATCCTTTGCTAAAAATTTGGACAAAAATGCTTGTCAATTTAAGCGTTTTATCATCAGCAAGAAACTAGAATCTACAACACAAGCTACCATAAGAATCCTTTCATCAATCATGAAAGAATTTAATATTCAAGTAGCTTTAGAATATGTGCCTTAAAATTTAAATCTTTTTACATGTAGTTATAAATTTATTAATAATGTATTGTAGGTTTTTTGATATTTAATTAGTAAAATATGCATATCTTTTGAGATTTAAATTTGGGTAAATTGTTTTTATTTTATATGTAACATTAAAAACGAAAAACATTAAATTTTAAATAGTTTTTGTCTATAACAAATAAATAATATTTAAACATCACATATTATTATAGATATATAATAGTCATTCACTATAAAATTAAAAATGTCGAAAGCAACAAACTATTATGAAGAGGTCTGAATCTAGTAGGTTTATCTCGAAAGACACCTATTGTATGCATAAATTTTAAATGACTACATTAATTACTAACTAAATAAAGGATTGTTAGTCTAGTTAATGGTTGAAAATAAAAGAGGATGTAAGTTTAATATAAAAGTGATTGTTAGAAGTACCTTTTTAGAATGGTTAAGTTTGTTTTTAACAAACATGACTTAACAGGCTCTTATTTGGTACGTGAACTAAGTTATTTCGAGATTATAGTCTGGATTATATTTTTTGAATTAATTTATTTCAGATTGGAGGTGGGATAAAATAATCCCAAGTTTAATGGGATAAGGGGGGATAACGTGTGATATTCAGGATTAAATTTGGAATCATATTTGATCAGCAATAGAGATAAATTTATATCGACTACCAAATACTGTATAAATTTAATCTCGCGCCTTATTCCACCTACCAAAAGACCCTACGCAAAAGTACCTACTTATACTCTAAAGCGTAGAAGACATTCATTCCGCCCAATAATTTACTTCGCTTCTTCCAAGAAATTCACAACTTTGTTCTCGGAGGAACTCATATTTTGCTGGACTTGGATTTCAATTGGTTTTATAAAATTATGAAGGATTTTTGTCACAAACCCATGCAGCAAAATTTTGAGGACTTTTTCTTTAAGGACATAAATTACTTTATCACAATCGGTCTTCTTGTTTACTCATAAAATAGTACAGTTAAATTTATATGTGATTTTTAGACAATTGAATTAATTTGATCTTGAAATAATAAAATAATTAAAGAAATGCACAATACTTAGCCTTGAAATGATGATAAAATCACGAAGAACAATGATTTGGGAGCAGAGCTTCTGGGTACAACAGTGATGAAACCAAGGAACAAAAAAGTAAAATTGTATAAAGTTTTTTATTGATTATAGCGTAAGTTTGCTAGAAAAATCGTGTCATTTACAATGATAACAGAGATCACTATTTATAGCTGCACCTAGGGAACAAGGTCCTAGGATCGTGCCCTTCTTTAATGTCAATTATGAGGGCAATTGAAGAAGGTGTAACGGTGAGCATAAAATTCTCTATAACGGGCAGAGCACTAAATACTATGGAATATTCTCCATTAAATGCTACCGGGCGAAGGGTATTTATTGCATCTTTATGAACATTATTCTTTCCAGTGACAGACGGGACAATTGCCTTCAGTTTTAGCTATCCTCTATCTTAGGTTCCATGTGTCCCACTTTTGGACTACCACGTAGCATAGCATATTTTATCCCATAGAGATTGTCCCCTTGCTTTCCGATGACATAACTTTGTGTCATCGAAAAGTTGGTAGTAGCACTCTTTTTGGCTGGAATTACTATGACTCCTTCTGAAAAGCTTCTGACAGTTGATTGGACGCACGTTTCTCCGCATTTAATGTCCCAAATACGCGTCATCCCACGATTCAGCATAACTTTTGGCCGGTTATCGAGGCAATCATGGCCACGGATTTAGCCGCCTAAACCTTTACTTATACGCATCAACCTCTTTTATTCATACTCCATAACTCTTCAAACTCTCTTTATTCAACTTGCATCCTGTTCTTCGACCTTTCTTCAGCGCTCTTCAAACAAAAATGCTTTTTCTCCTTCCATATAATGGCTTATTTTTCAAAGAATACCAGTTCTTCAAAGAACAAGAACAAAGCCGAGGACTCAGCTCCTCCAACAGTGGGCATCATCATCCTTAAAAGTCTTGTAACAACAAAAGACTTCAAAGAGAAATTTTCTTCTACTAGCTCTCGTACATGGGCCGTTAGTAGGTATCCTTCTTCCATCCGACCTTCTAGCATTCCTATTGTGAAGGAAGATTGTCGTGCCAGGTCCTAACCATTTTCCCTCCTGATATGACGGAGCGGGTAACCCTACCCAAGGAGGGTTTTACATGCTTTTACACATATCCCTTTACTTTTGGTGTGTTTTCCTTGAGTGGAGAACTTGAGTCCATTATTGCGGAGTTCTGCCTCCGCTACTAAATGTATTTGGCACAAGTAAGTCCTTCTGCGTAGAGGACAATTGCTTGCCTTCGGCGTTTATGCCAAGAGATGGGAGAGGAGTTATCCTTAGCTCATGTGGTGAATCTTTATTCCCCCAAGATCTTCCAGGGGGGAATGATAAACTTCAGCAAACGTGGCCACCATGCTCTACTATCTAAAATGGATGACGATCACGACAGTTGGTGGATGGAACGGTTCGTTGCTGTTGCCACCAATGATATCATTTCGGCAACGGTTTCATCCTTTCCGGAATCAGGGAACCGCACTCATAAGCTCCTTGTTTAATACCCCTTTTACTAGAATCCTTTATATTTATATCGACCCTTAACTTTTCGTCTGTTTGAGCAATTCGGTGGGTTCCACCTAGGGTGAAGGCTTGGCCCCGTGGTTCCAGAAAATCTTGGACGTGACTATGCCCGAGATCCGTAATGGAAAGAACTGGCTCTTAAATATGGGTGGAAGGCCAAAAATCATGGTAACTCAAACTCGTCTCGTTTTTTCTTTTCACGAGGGAATTTATTTACTCTTTCTCTATTTTTCCTGAAATCAGGTCTACCTGTAAGCACGGTTGCCATCCTTGAGGAGGACTATTTGGCTTATCCTGTTGACGCGATGAGGTTGCTTCAAGAGACGCTTACTCGAACAGGTGTCTCCAGGCCTGCTTTGGGCACAAGTGTTTCTTCATGAAGTCCCGGGCTGGAGAACAAGCAACCAAAAAAAAGGCATTCCTCTGCGGCCGGAGGGAAAAATAAAAGGGCAAAGAATGAAGCCCCCGAGTCATCTTCGGGATTCGTGGTGACAAGCCCCCAGCCTGGGCCGACCATTGATATCGTGATGATTGACGATGATGGAGAAGCTATCAAGGAAGGAGCTTCTCTACATAGAAGACGACGACCTTTCTCAACTCAACAAACTGCTCAATCCATTAAGTTAGTTACACCAGCTGAGGACGACGTCTCGGCACTCCCGGGGGGTATGAAATGGTGGAAAATGCCAACTCCCTCTTCTGCGTCCTAGTCACCGCGCTCGATATTTTAGGGCTGAGTATCGGGTCCCTTCTGTCCTCGACTGAGGAGCAACCAACAACCAGCACTGCGTTTGTTGCAGCTGCTTCTCACTCTTCAACTCCATCAGCTTCATCTCCATCTTCACCAATACCAGCAACTGCTACATCATTTCCACCTTCATCGACTCTTCCACGAGCAACTAGTACATCATCTCCACCAGTCGCATCTGCCCGAGAAGAGGGTGTCCTCCTCCCCTAGTCCCCAGTTCATGGATATTTGGAGCAAAACTATGCCCCACCTTACTTCTTTTGTTATTCCTTTTGATTTTGTCTGAAAATATCCTACGTTTGCCTTTCTTGCTTTGTAGGCCAACTTTCTTGCTTCCGAGGACCTCCAAAGGTTGATTCGTGAAAAGGAAGAACTTACCTCCGCAAGGGATCAACTTTTGGCCAAGCGGGAGAAAACTTCCTCTCGCCTCTCAAAATTGGAAGCCAAAGCTACTGAGGCCGTTGTATTGGAAGCTCGTTTGCAGCAAAGTGAGCAAAAAGTGCTAACTCTTAGCCAAGAGATTGACCCGCTGAGGGTTAAATTCAACGAAGCCAGAGCCAAATAGGCTGAAGATCATAGTGTCGTTCTTACTGCAACCGACTGCGAGGCTGTTTCCGCTAAGATTGACCAACTTAGAGGCAGTCTTGAACTCCAAAACGAAAGAGCTTGCTACTGCGGGGGTGAAACATGCCCAGTTGGAGGAGAAGTACAGGAAAATTATCGAGCATAACAGGCTCTTTAGTTCAACTGTCTGTGACTGTGACTTTAGCCTTAGATCCGTTAGATCCGCTCGAAAAAACCTTTCTGCCGAGGTAACCCAACTCAAAGAAGAACTTGAGCGCCGAGCGGCTTCTCTTGTTATTGCGAAAACATACATTATGTACAACATAAGGAGAAAAAACTTGGAAGAAGCCAAAGATGTTAGCATTGATTTTGATGCTGAAATTGCTAAGGCCAGTGAGCTTGAGTTGGCTGCTAAAAGTGGTCTCCCGGCAGAGCTTGATGCTTCTGGTTCTTCCGATTACGGTTTTGAAATTTCAGGAACTGAAGAGGAAGCAGGATGCAAAGATGTTGAAGGCCAAACTGGCGAGGGCCAAAATGTTGAGCCATCGGCGGACCTACCCACTTCCCCCTGGGGCACGAACACTTTTCTTCCTCCGGGTTCAGGAGATGCAGAAACTTAGCTTTTCTTTTCTTTTTTCAACAACTGTATCTGTGCCATTTTGGCATGTTATTGTAAATAAAACATCCTTTTTCTCAAGTATTGTTTGAGTCTTTCTTTCGTTTAAAAATATTCAAGTTTTAATCTTGCATTCTCTTCTTTTTGCTTAAGAGTTTTTCGCAAGTTTTACTATTTGCGTCTTATTACGTGTAGCCTTGGGTGTATTTTTCCCCGAAAATATTTTTATTTCGGGCATAAGTTCTACCGAAATCAACCCTTTAACATGAGGTTTTCATAAGAGAGGGCCCTCTTATGTTTACGGTGCTCTTGAAGAGGACGTCTCCTATTCATTACGGAACTAGCATTTAATAAGAAATTGCCATTTCTTGTGGCTAATTTGTATAACTTGTTTCTACGGGGCTGGCCGCGTAGTCCCCGGTCCCGATGACATAATTATGTTCCCGATTTTCGTGCTCCGGTCGATGTGGCAGTCATTGTTGCTGCATTCTCATATCATACCCCCCGGTGTTCAAATGCGAAGAATGCGAATTGGAACACTGAGAATCTTGTACCTTCGAGGATACCACTAATGAATTACTAGACAATCCTCCACTCGGTAACAAGCTTCGCTTCCCCTTAGAAATTTATGTTATCGAGCAAAGGACTATCTAACAATTCTCTAATGGTTTGCACTTGTGAACGGTTGGGTAACCTTTGCATTATAGCAAACTTATTTTCCCGATGGGTATTTTGCTATAGAGCCAAAGATTATCTAACCGCCCCGGAGTGGTTCTTCGCTTGTGTGCCTTGCTATTAAAGGTCTTATTGATGCCGTTGAAACTTTCTTCGTAGTATGCTTTCCGTTGCTAACTCGCTAAAAACCTTGCCAGAAAAACTCAATTGGGACAAAAATTGGACGAAGGGAAAAAGAGTGCAGCGCATACTTCCAGTACAAACGATGTTTGTCTACAATAATATCTCTTGAGGTGTACCACATTCCAATTGCTTGGCAACTTTTCTCCATTTGGATTCTCTAACTCATACGAACCTTTCCCGGTGACATCTGAGACCCGGTAGGGGCCTTCACAGGTTGGGCCTAACTTCCCTGCATTTAGTTCCCGAGTGTTTTGGGTTGCTTTCCCTAAAATCAAATCTCTCACTTTAAAGTAAAGAAGGTTGGCTCTTCGATCGTAATATCTTTCCATTCTCTGCTTTTGTGCCGCCATCCTTACATGTGCCAAATCCCTGCGCTCATCAAGTAACTCCAAGTTGACCATCATAGCTTCATTGTTTGCTTCTTCGCTTGCCTGGAAATACCTTAAGGTAGGTTCCCCTACTTCCATCGTAATCAAGGCTTCTGCTCCATACACAAGGGAAAATGGAGTTTCTCCCGTGCTCGATTTGGCCGTCGTTTGGTATGACCATAAAACTCCGGGTAGTTCCTCAAACCATTTACCTTTAGCCGCTTCCAACCTTTTCTTGAGGTTTTGTATGATCACTTTGTTCGTTGACTCCACTTGACCATTTGCGCTGGGATGATAGGGTGAAGACGTAATCTTCTTTATTTTCAAATCTTCAAGGAACTTTATGATCCTTGAGCCGATAAATTGCGGCCCACTGTCGCACTCTATCTCTTTTGGTATTCCGAACCTGCAAATTATATTTTCCCACAAGAAATCCACCACTCCGCATTCTCCAATCTTATGATAAGGACCTGCTTCCACCCATTTAGAAAAATAATCAGTTAAAATTAAAAGAAATCTTACCTTATCGGGAGCCGGCGACAGTGGTCCGACGATGTCCATCACCCACTTCATGAATGGCCATGGAGACAGGACTGAATGTAGTGGTTCCGCCAGTTGATGTACTACCGGTACGTAATGTTGGTACTTATCGGATTTTTGCACGAAAGCTTTGGCATCTTGTTCCATGCGGGGCCTATAATATCGTGCCCTTACCAGTTTTAACACTAAGGAATCTGCACCCAAATAGTTCCGTATATCCCTTCATGGACCTCTCGCATAACATAATTTGCTTCGGATGCTCCCAAACATCGGGCCAGCGGACCTTGGAAAGATTTTCTGTACAATTGTCCTCCTTTAAAGCTATACCGTGCTGCTTTGACAAGTAATGCCCGAGACGCCTTGGAATCTTCGAGCAATTTCCTGTACTTGAGATAATCGATGATATCATTCCTCCAGTCCCAGACCAAATTAGTAGTATTTACCTCGTAATAGCTATCTAGATCTAGGACCGAGTGCATCAGTTGTACTACCGTCTCAGCCTCAGATCCCTTCATTTCCGTTGACGATCCAAGGTTAGCCAGCACATCCACTTCTGGATTTTCTTCCCTCGGGATGTGAGTAATCGACCACTCTCGAAGACGAGCCAACAGAGCCTGGACCTTGACCGCATATTGTTGCATGCGCTCTTCTTTGGTTTTAAAGATCTCGTAGACCTGATTTACCACTAGCTATGAGTTGCACTTGATTTCTATGACCTCGGAATCTAGTCCCTGGGCCTGTTCGAGTCCTGCAATCAAAGCCTCATACTCTGCTTCATTGCTAGTTAAAGGGACCATTCTGATGGCTTGCCTTAGGTTTCTCCCGAAGGTGTGGTTATACTATGCAAAGTCCGGACCCTTTTACGTTGGAGGCTCTGTCCGTGAATAAGGTCCAAACTCCCGATGTTGATTCTGACACCACGACTTCCTCTTTGGTTACTAGAGGCAGCAATCCCGAGCTGAAATCGACCATAAAGTCAGCCAAGACTTGTGACTTAATCGTAGTTTTTGGTTTAAATTCTATGTCAAATATACTCATTTCGACAGCCCATTTGGCCAGCCTACCCAAGAGTTCGAGTTTGTGAAGGACATTCCATAGGGAAATGTGGTCACCACAGCTACCGGGTGACATTAGAAGTAGGACCTCAACTTCCGAGCGGCGATTACAAGAGCTAAGGCCAGCTTCTCCAAGTGCAGGTAGTGAGTTTCTGCTCCCGTTAAAATTTTACTAGCGTAATAAATGGGAGATTGCGTACCTTCATCCTCTCGAACCAAAACTGCACTTACCGCTACTTCCGAGACTGCAAGGTAGACCAATAGTGTTTCACCTTCCTTTGGTTTCAAAAGTAACAGAGGACTTGATAAGTACCGTTTCAAATCTCTCAAAGCCTGCTGGCATTCTGGGGTCCATTCGAAGTTGTTTTTCTTTTTGAGCGGTGCAAAGAAACGATGGCATTTCTCTAATGACCGATAAATGAATCTGCTCAAAGTAGCCAATCTCCCCGTGAGCCTTTGGGCTATTTTCATGCTTGACAACTGATCCGGAATGTCTTTGATGGCTTTAATCTTATCGGGGTTTACCTCAATCCCCCTTTGTGATACCAGAAATCCAAGGAGCTTACCAGATCTGACCTCGAACACGCACTTCTCGGGGTTAAGCTTCATGTTATGCTTCCGTAGGATGTCAAAAGTTTCTTGCAGATGCTTAAGGCGATCACCTGCATTCAATGACTTAACGAGCATATCATCTATATAAACTTCCATAGTTTTCCCTATTTGTTTTTCAAATATCTTGTTTGCGAGCCTCAGATAAGTGGCTTCGGCATTCTTCAACCCTATCACATTATAGCAATATGTGCCGAAATTCGTTATAACGAAAGTCTTTTTCTGATCCTCCGAGTTCATCTTAATTTGGTTGTACCCGGAATAAGCATCGAGAAAACTCATTAACTCGTGCTCGGCCGTAGCATCAATCATTTGATCGATGTTTGGCAGTGGGAACGAGTCTTTTGGGCATGCCTTATTCAAGTCTTTATAATCTACATACATGCAAAATTTATTGTGCTTCTTAGGAGCTACTACTACATTAGCTAGCCAGTCTGGATACTTTACCTTTCGGATCGAATCGATATCGATAAGCATGTTACCTCTTTTTTGACGAATTTGTTCTTGGCATCCGCAATAGAGCCTTTCTTTTGTCTTGCCGATGTTGGGATCCAGACTTAGCTTGTGTAGGGACACCTCCGTTGGGATGCATGTCATGTTCGCATGCGACCAAGCAAAACAATCGGCACTAAATTTAAGAAATTCAATAAAGTCAGACCTGAGCTTGGGGTGCAGTCCTGTCCCCAAGTAGAATTTCCTTTCTAAGAACTCTTCAAACAATGCAACTTGCTCGAGATCTTCCACTGTGGATTTTGTTGCATCTGTCTCTTCTGGTGCCTGAAAATACCTTGGCACCTGATCAGATTCTAACGCCTCTAGCTCCAGGCTAACATCATTCGATTCGGAAGCGGGCGCCGGTTCCTGTAGTTGCTATACCGCATGTTCCTTCCCTTTTGCTACTGGAGATCGAAATCGCATTCATCTCCCTCACTGCCAGTTGGTCTTCTCTTATTTGTTTAACTCATTTGGGCGCTGGGAATTTCAGCAGTGATGATCTGTTGACGGCACAACTCTCATCTCGTGCAACCACGGTCTTTCCAGAATAATATTATATCCCATGTCATCATCCACCACTTCAAAAAGAGTTGTTTCCATCAGCCCTTCAGCGTTGATGGGCAACAAAATCTGTCCTCAGGTTGTCAAGCTCGCAAGGTTGAATCCGGCGAGGAGTTTTATGGCGGAATGATGCTTTTGGTGAGTTTAGCTTACTCTAATAATCTCCATTGTATGATATTAGCCGAATTTCCTAGATCCACTAGAACACGTTTAGTTTTAAAGTCTAGCACATTTAAAGAAATTACCAACGTGTCGTTGTGCGGTAGCAATAATCCGTCCGCGTCTTCCTCCATGAAATTGATGTCATCTTCAGCAACTTCCCGGAGTCTTTTGCTGTGGGCTATCAATACTTATCTTCTTTTTTCTGCCGAGAAGGTGACCCCGTTGATTTCATTCCCCCCGAAGATCATGTTGATCGTCTGGCGTAGAGGATCTTCTTTTGCTTTCGAGGGTTCCGCGTTATCCCTGTTGCAACCATAGTTGTTCTTGGCCTGGTCACTTAAGAATTTTCTGAGGTACCCATTCTTCAATAGTGTCGCCACTTCTTCCCGGAGATGTTAGCAGTCTCTAGTCCGGTGGCCATTCGTCCTGTGGTATTCAAACCACAAGTTCGGATCCCTCTGGCTGGGATCAGATCTCATCGGCTTCGGGAACTGTGCTTCTTTGATGTTTCTCATGGCTGACACCATGTCTACTACACTGACGTTGAAATTGTATTCTGACAGCCTGGGGTAGGAAGGATCTCGCGTACCTGACGCTTCTTTGTCCTACAATGATCTATTGTTCCGATCGCGATCAGTTTTTCTGTCATTGGCGAACCTGTCTGCTAGCGGAAGCCTCTGCCGTGGCCTTTGGTCCATTCATAGGGCAAAAACTGGCCCCTCGAAGACCGTCTGTCCTTGTCAAAATCGTCTTTTGATTATTCTCTATTCTTCTCCCGTCCTTTTGCCGACGACGGAAAGCTAACCCGATCATCTTCGATCCTTATCTTTGACTCGTACCGGTTATGGACTTCCACCCGAGTCGTTGCTTGAAATTCAAGCAAGCTTTCCTTCTGTTTCCCAGAAGCATTTGAACTTCTCGGATTCAGACCCTTGGTGAATGCTTCAGCTGCCCATTCATCCGAAATAGCCGAGAGCAACATGCTTTCCTTTTGGAATCGGGTATCGAACTCTCGCAACAACTCGGATTCTCCTTGTGAGATTATGAATATGTCGGCCTTTCGGGCCTGCACTTTTCTGGCCCTGGCGTGAGCCTTAATAAAAGAATCCCCAAGCATCTTAAAGGAATCTATGAAATGCTCGATTAACAGCAAATAACACGTCAAGGCTCCCCTCTTAAGAGTCTCTCCAAATTTCTTCAGCATAACAGATTCAATCTCGTGAGGAGCTAAATCATTCCCCTTCACCGCCATTGTATAGGTGGTAATATGCTCATGAGAGTCTAAAGTTCCGTCATACTTTGGCACATCAGGCATTTTATACTGCTTCGGGATTAATTTTGGTGTTGCGCTTGGCTTGTATGACAACTGAGTATACTTCTTTGAGTCAGGACCTTCCAGCACTAGTGGTGCTCCCGGGATTAGGTCCATGCGGGCACTCACTTCCCTCATAAATTGTAAGAGTTCATTCTTGAAGGGACCATTTTCGTTATTGGGGCTAGATCTGCTCCCCCCAGCCTCATCGGAGCCAACTTCGCACCTCGGTGACGCTCTGCGTTGTTTGATTCGCGGGAGCGTTGGGAGGAACCGGACCTCGTCTATTCACGTTACTCGAAGCCCCCGACAGCGCCTGCTTCAACTCCGTCATAACCTTATCCTGCCGCGTGAGGTGGCCTAGGATGATTGCTTGTTATTTTTGTAGGACCCTTACCGCATCAACAACATGCCACTCTTCAGCATCATCGGGAGTTGCCTCCCGAGCATGTCGTGGGTACCGCCTATTGTGGACCGGCGTGGCATCGTTTCTCTCATTTTGGGTGTCACTGATTGAATCCTCAAATGAGGCTGGTCTCCTTGAACCTCAGGATTGTGTGTGTTGTAAACACCATTATCTGCCATTTCTTATGATTTCTTGCTAAAATAAATAGCCAAAACACGTTAGTAAAAAAGTCAAGGATCAACTTAATTACACGGCTGTCTAGGCCCCACGGTGGGCGCCAAACTGTTTACCCGTAAAATGGTCCAGTTGAATTAATACGTGATTTCTAGATAAGTGAATTAATTTGATCCTGAAATAATAAAATAATTAAAGAAATGCACAATACTTAGCCTTAAAATGATGATAAAATCACAAAGAACCATGATTTGGGAGCAGAGCTTTCGGGCACAACAGTGATCAAACAAAGGAACAATAAAGTAAAATTGTATATAGCTTTTTATTGATTATAGCGTAAGTTTGCCAGAAAAATGGTATCCTTTACAATGATAACAGAGATCACTATTTATAGTTGCACCTAGGAAACAAGGTCCTAGGATCATTGCCCTTCTTTAATGTCAATTATGAGGGCCATTGAAGAAGGTGTAACGGTGAGCATAAATTCTCTATAACGAGCAACGCACTAAATGCTGTAGAATATTCTCCATTAAATGCTACCAGGCGGAGGGTATTTATTGCATCTTTATGAGCATTATTCTTTCCGGTGACAGATGAGACAATTACCTTTGATTTTAACCATTCCCGTCTTAGGCTCCATGTGTCCCTCTTTTGCATGGCTACGTAGCATAGCATATTTTACCCTATGCACTTCTCTTATTTGCAAAATCTATTTTCCAGAAGAAAACTCTCTCAAATATGTGGAATATTACAAAATTACATCTAGTCGAAAAAAGAAAAATCAAAAGTTGTTTTATTGTCAAAAGAAGGCATAATATATCGAGTGTTCAATCAATTTTAGATGAACTTGTACTCTTACGAAAATAAAGAGAATAATAGCCTATTTGGCTAAGCTTCTTCAATTCTAGAAGTATGTTTTTTTTTCAAAAAAAAGTACTTTATGTTCAAAGTAAAAGTGTTTGGCCAAATTTTTGGAAGAATAAAAAATGCTTTTGAGGAGAAGTAGAAGCAGTTTTGGAGAATCAGAAAAAAGTAGTTTCTCTCCAAAATATTTTTTTTTGAAAAACACTTTTGAGAAAAATACACTTAGAATCAGTTTTTAAAAGTTTGGCCAAACACTAATTGTTGCTCAGAAGTGCTTTTCATAATTAGCCAAACAAAAACTGTTTCTCAGCAAAAGTATTTTTGAGAAAAATACTTTTCAAAATAAGTTGATTTTTGCAGCTTGACCAATCTGGCTATAAAATTGATGAATTGTCAATGTAAATGCACATATGAATGATATGCGTAGATGTACAATGATGATGGAACGCACATTAAGATTAATTGGGATTGGTCATATGATTAGGCTAAAGCGTAGAATAAAAATTCTCAACCACAAATTATGTTTGAAGAGGGAGAGCATATAACGTCGTCTCATTCTCTCGAAAGAACTTTATAAAGAAATGTCTAAATTTGAATTTTCTAAGGATAATACATAGTTACCTCTAGGAATGTCCCACTCTATTCGGATGCACCCTTCGTATGATCCCTTATTTTTGTTTAAACTATAGGTAATAAATATCACCTTTTTGAGCTGATGTGATATCTTTAACATTTTTGCACGCAACTATAGCGCGTGATAACAAAAAAAACTGCCCAATATCTCATTGTTTTTCCATCTTTACATTTTTATTTTGCTTTACTTTTCTTGTTATTTTTTTTTCCTTTCTTCTTTCTCTTCTTCAATTAAACCCCACTATACAATAACGCATCAAAGAAACCATACTCTATTCTCCAAATTTCCGCTTTAGTCAAGCTGGAGCATTGACTATTTTGTTTGCTTTATCTCCTTTTTTATATTTATTAATAAAAGCTAAAATAAACTTTTTCGGGCGATAGAATTTAAAGGAGAAAATCTAGTTGTTCTACTCTAAAGGTTGCATTCAATTTGTGGAGCTTCAGATTTGGTGTTGAATGGGTGCTTTATTGTGAATGAAAGGTTATTTTTGACTAAAGATTTTTAAATTGAGAGTTTTGAGAGATAAGGATGAAAAAAAAAAGCATCTTTCACTGGAAAAATATTTCTGACCGAAGTTCTATTAGTCTATTATTGTTCGCTTTTCTGATAATGGTTCTTTTTGCACTTATTTTATGGTATTTTATGAGGCATTTGGGGGGAGGGGGAGAATAAAAAGCAGAGAAATGGGTTAAGACAGAGGAGAGGATCACGAGTGGATCTTTTTCCGGTCAAACCAATTGATTTTTGTTAGTTTTTCTACGGTGCTTCATTGATCGTCTCTCTTTGACGATGGTAGCTTTTTATGGAAGATGAGTTGTTTTGGACTGGCTGATTTTCACGATTTTCTTTCTTGGGGGTGGATGGATTTTCTTTTCTCCGGTGAGATTTTTGGTTTAGTTACCATATTCTTCAAGCTAGTTTCGCTTCTTGCTCTTCCAATTCAGAAAAACTAATCGAAAATCATTGCTTGATTTACAAGTGAGAGAAATGATATTAGTTAGGGAAGAAAGAAAAAAATTATAAAAGACGAAAGTAAAAAAAATTCTTTTAATAAAAGAAATGTTGTCAAATTTTTAAATATAAAATAAAATTAGTAATAAAAAGACAAAATTAAGTGGCAAAAGATGGTTGATGCGTGCATTATACTACTTTTTCCTGGAAATGGTATTGATCACAACACCAGGAGGGGTGATTATGTATTTTCCCAATTTCTAAGCTACCTTTTCTCCTTTATTAGATTGGTCACAGCAAAATTTGTATTGGGTCGAGTCCGATTGAGTACTCGAGAAGGGTCGAGCCCGGATATGATACGAGACCGGGTTGCTGTATTGGGTCAAATGTGATCGATTCCTCGAGAAGGGTCGAGCCGGGATATGATACGAGATCGGGTTGCCTCGACCCGAGGTCAGTAAGTCGAGCACGAAATTGGAGCAACCGAAATGGGTGACCGATGTTGACCGACCGAAAGCACATCTCGTAACAAAAGGTCAGTTTCAACCGGATATTTCGTGGATTCCTGATATCTCGCCAGGAGTAAATATCTCAACCGTTATAGACGTTAAGCCACCATTTTAGGATATTCCATCCCGTAATTGAAGGGATTTACCTTGTAATTAGACTTTTACCATGTATAGGGCTCTTTCATCTACCTATAAGAAGGGCATTCGACCTTCATTGTAACACACAATACTGACAAGAGAAAATACTAGAAATCGCTACTGCTCGTTGCTACAGTTCATCAAATTTTGTCTACTTTTATATTTTGTCACCGGCTACTCAATCACTATGGTTTGATTACTACTTTTATCCATCATATTTCTAAGTTATTGGCTTCATATTTTACATTGTATCAAATTGATTCGCGCATCCTTAGCACTACGAACAAATTCAATTGTTACTCGGTTTTAAGGGTAAACAGTTTGGCGCCCACCGTGGGGCTAAGGATATTAGTGAATTTTTGATACAATTCTTTTTCACGCACTATTTTACGCTTGCTCTTTGCAGAATCTTCTATTTTTCAGATTACAGCCTAATCATGTCGCACTCACTCCCCATCAATAACGAGTTCAACCACCAAGATGAAAACAACGCTGTACCTAGAAACGAGGTCCCAATCGACGCCAACTCTCAAATGGCAGTCGATACAGATCGGGCCCCCAGTCCATCACACAGCGTTCGGGGGGAAAACCACTCAGGGATTCAGCATAGTAGAGAAAATGAAATCAGCCTCAAAGTAATATTTGATATGTTGCAAGCCCAGCAAGCGGCGATAGCCTAATTACAAAGCCGCAGTCAGAACCCGAGCGGAGTCGAAATTATTCCTCCTCAGGCAGCAGCCGAACAAAATGAGCAGGTCACACCACAACCAGAAGAAAACAACTCAGGAATCAACTCCAGGATTCTCAAGATGCTCGAGGAGTTGACTAAGAGGGTCGAGACAGGAGAAAAAAGAATCGAAGCAAACGACAAGAAAGTCAAAACATATAATTCGAGGATAGATCAGATACCGGGGGCACCTCCAGTGTTGAAAGGTTTGGATGCTAAAAAGTTTGTGCTAAAGCCTTTCCCGTCTAGCGCCGCTCCAAAGCCTATTCCGAAGAAGTTCCGCATGCCCGAAATTCCTAAATATAACAGAACTTCGGATCCAAATGAGCACGTGACAACTTACACCGGTGCTATAAAAGGGAACGACCTCGAAGACGATGAAATCGAGTCCGTCCTCCTTAAAAAATTTGGAGAAACCTTATCTAAGGGAGCAATGACGTGGTATCACAACTTGCTACCAAACTCCACCGACTCCTTCGCCATGCTAGCCGATACCTTCGTCAAAGCTCATGCAGGTGCCATCAAGGTTGAGACAAGGAAATCAGATTTATTCAAAGTTAGACAACGAGACAATGAAACGTTAAGGGAATTCGTGTCTCGCTTCCAAATGGAGCGAATGGACCTGCCACCGGTCACAGATGACTGGGCCGTGCAAGCCTTTACTCAAGGGCTCAATACCAGCAGTTCTGCGGCATCTCGACAACTTAAACAGAGCTTGATTGAGTACCCGGCCGTTACCTGGGAAGACATCCATAACCGATATCAATCGAAGATTAGAATAGAAGATGACCAGGTCGGGGTTACATCGGGCTCCTCCTATCCCGTTAAAGCTTTTGATCAACCTCTAAGGGATAATTTTTGAGAGCAAAGGTCGAACCGAGACAGACACTGGCCCTACCCAGAAGATCGAAGGGTTGTACTAAGGGGGCACAACCCCCTGAAACAGGAAAGCAGGTACCACCCCAACCAAAGGAATAGAAGGCCGTTGCCGAAAAACAACTTCGAGAGAACTAATAATCGTCAAGAAGCACCCAGGTTGGCTGAATATAATTTTAACGTCGATTCGTCAACACTCGTTTCAGCACCGGTACCTGAGGAGCGTCTGCACCTCCAATTATCATGTTGATTGTATGCTTCGGTTCTTTCTG
>MCJB01001859.1:3485-13871 GCA_002018475.1 Nicotiana obtusifolia
CCGGGAATCCGGACTCGAACCCCATAAAATTTATCCGGACATTAGGGAAGGACCTAAGAAACGTGTGAGAGCAACCCGCAATGACCATTCCATATTTTTGGTACTTTTCGGCAATAAAACGAGAACTCGGCCCGATTTTGATATTTTCGTGTGCTATAGCCAACGCTTTTGACGTGGCCCCAAGAATCCGGACCCGGACCGCATAAAAATTATCCGGACATTAGGGAAAGACCTAAGGAACACGTGAAAGCAACCCGCAATGACCATTCCTTATTTGTTTTGTATTTTTAAGCATTAAAACGAGAACTCGGCCCGATTTCGATTTTTTCGTGTGCTATAGTCCACGCTTTTGGCGTGGCCCTGGGAATCCGGACCCGGACCCCACAAAATTTATCCGGACATTAGGGAAGGACCTAAAGAACCAGTGAGAGTGACTTGCAATGAACGTTCCTTATTTTTTGGTATTTTTAGGCAATAAATGCCGAACTCGGCCCGATTTCGATATTTTCGTGTGCTATAGCCCACGCTTTTGGCGTGGCCCCGGGAATCCAGAACCCGACCCCCTAAAATTTATCCGGACATTAGGGAAGGACCTAAGGAACGTGTGAGAGCAACCCGCAATGACCGTTCCTCATTTTTTTGGTATTTTTAGGCAACAAAACGAGAACTCGGCCCGATTTTGATATTTTCGTGTGCTATAGCCCACGCTTTTGGCGTGGCCCCGGGAATCCGGACCCGGACCCCATAAAATTTATCCGGACATTAGGGAAGGACCTAAAGAACCAGTGAGAGTGACTTGCAATGAACGTTCCTTATTTTTTGGTATTTTTAGGCAATAAAAGCCGAACTCGGCCCGATTTCGATATTTTCGTGTGCTATAGCCCACGCTTTTGGCGTGGCCTTGGGAATCCTGACCCGAACCCCATAACATCTATTCGGACATTAGGGAAGGACCTAAGGATCGTGTGAGAGCAACCCGCAATGACCATTCCACATTTTTTGGTACTTTTAGGCAATAAAACGAGAACTCGGCCCGATTTTGATATTTTCGTGTGCTATAGCCAACGCTTTTGACGTGGCCCCAAGAATCCGGACCCGGACCGCATAAAAATTATCCGGACATTAGGGAAGGACCTAAGGAACATGTGAGAGCAACCCGCAATGACCATTCCTTATTTGTTTTGTATTTTTAGGCATTAAAACGAGAACTCGGCCCGATTTCGATATTTTCGTGTGCTATAGCCCACGCTTTTGGCGTGGCCCCGGGAATCCGGACCCGGACCCCATAAAATTTATAGGGACAGTAGGGAAGGACCTAAGGAACATGTGAGAGCAACCCGCAATGACCATTCCTCATTTTTTGGTATTTTTAGGCATTAAAACGAGAACACGGCCCAATTTCGATATTTTCGTTTGTTATAGTCCACGCTTTTGGCGTGGCCTCGGGAATCCAGACCCAGACCCCACAAAATTTATCCGGACATTAGGGAAGGACCTAAGGAACCAGTGAGAGTGACTTGCAATAACCGTTCCTTATTTTTTGTTATTTTTATTCAATAAAAGGCGAACTCGACCCAATTTCGATATTTCCGTGTGCTATAGCCCACGTTTTTGGCGTGGCCCCGGGAATCCGGACTCGAACCCCATAAAATTTATCCGGACATTAGGGAAGGACCTAAGAAATGTGTGAGAGCAACCCGCAATGACCATTCCATATTTTTTGGTACTTTTCGGCAACAAAACCAAAAACTCGGACGGATTTCGATATTTTCGTGTGCTATAGCCCACGCTTTTGGCGTGGCCCCGGGAATCCGGACTCGAACCCCATAAAATTTATCCGGACATTAGGGAAGGACCTAAGAAACGTGTGAGAGCAACCCGCAATGACCATTCCATATTTTTGGTACTTTTCGGCAATAAAACGAGAACTCGGCCCGATTTTGATATTTTCGTGTGCTATAGCCAACGCTTTTGACGTGGCCCCAAGAATCCGGACCCGGACCGCATAAAAATTATCCGGACATTAGGGAAAGACCTAAGGAACACGTGAAAGCAACCCGCAATGACCATTCCTTATTTGTTTTGTATTTTTAAGCATTAAAACGAGAACTCGGCCCGATTTCGATTTTTTCGTGTGCTATAGTCCACGCTTTTGGCGTGGCCCTGGGAATCCGGACCCGGACCCCACAAAATTTATCCGGACATTAGGGAAGGACCTAAAGAACCAGTGAGAGTGACTTGCAATGAACGTTCCTTATTTTTTGGTATTTTTAGGCAATAAATGCCGAACTCGGCCCGATTTCGATATTTTCGTGTGCTATAGCCCACGCTTTTGGCGTGGCCCCGGGAATCCAGAACCCGACCCCCTAAAATTTATCCGGACATTAGGGAAGGACCTAAGGAACGTGTGAGAGCAACCCGCAATGACCATTCCTTATTATTTTTGTATTTTTAGGCATTAAAACGAGAACTCGGCCCGATTTCGATTTTTTCGTGTGCTATAGTCCACGATTTTGGCGTGGCCCTGGGAATCCGGACCCGGACCCCATAAAATTTATCCGGACATTAGGGAAGGACCTAAAGAACCAGTGAGAGTGACTTGCAATGAACGTTCCTTATTTTTTGGTATTTTTAGGCAATAAAAGCCGAACTCGGCCCGATTTCGATATTTTCGTGTGCTATAGCCCACGCTTTTGGCGTGGCCCTGGGAATCCAGACCCGAACCCCATAACATCTATTCGGACATTAGGGAAGGACCTAAGGATCGTGTGAGAGCAACCCGCAATGACCGTTCCTCAATGTTTTGGTATTTTTAGGCAACAAAACGAGAACTCGGCCCGATTTCGATATTTTCGTGTGCTATAGCCCACGCTTTTGGCGTGGCCCCGGGAATTCGGACCTGAACACCATAAAATTTATCCGGACATTAAGGAAGGACCTAAGTAACGTGTGACAGCAACCCGCAATGACCGTTCCTCATTTTTTGGTATTTTTAGGCAACAAAATGAGAACTCGGCCCGATTTTGATATTTTCGTGTGCTACAGCCCACGCTTTTGGCGTGGCCCCGGGAATCCGGACCCGGACCCCATAAAATTTATCCGGACATTAGGGAAGGACCTAAGGAACGTGTGAGAGCGACCCGCAATGATCGTTCCTCATTTTTTGGTATTTTTAGGCAACAAAATGAGAACTCGGCCCGATTTTGATATTTTCGTGTGCTATAGCCCACGCTTTTGGCGTGGCCTCGGGAATCCAGACCCGAACCCCATAAAATTTATCCGGACATTAGGAAAGGACCTAAGGAACCAGTGAGAATGACTTGCAATGACCGTTCCTTATTTTTTGGTATTTTTAGGCAATAAAAGGAGAACTCGGCCCAATTTTTATATTTCCGTGTGCTATAGCCCACGCTTTTGGCGTGGCCCCGGGAATCCGGACCCAGACCGCATATAATTTATCCGGACATTAGGGAAGGACCTAAAGAACATGTGAGAGCAACCCTAAATGACCATTCCTCATTTTTTTGTATTTTTAGGCATTAAAACGAGAACTCGGCCCGATTTCGATATTTTCGTGTGCTATAGTCCACGCTTTTGGCGTGGCCCTGGGAATCCGAACCCGGACCCCACAAAATTTATCTGGACATTAGGGAAGGACCAAAGGAACCAGTGAGAGTGACCAGCAATGACTGTTCCTTATTTTTTGGTATTTTTAGGCAATAAAAGGCGAACTCGGCCTGATTTCGATATTTTCGTGTGCTATAGCACACGCTTTTGGCGTGGCCCCGACAATCCGGACCCGAACCCCATAAAATTTATAAGGACATTAGGGAAGGACCTAAGGAATGTGTGAGAGCGACCCGCAATGATCATTCCTCATTTTTTGGTATTTTTAGGCAACAAAACGAGAACTCGGCCTGATTTTGATATTTTCGTGTGCTATAGCCCACGCTTTTGGCGTGGCCCCGGGAATCCAGACCCGAACCCCATAAAATTTATCCGGACATTAGGGAAGGACCTAAGGAACGTGTGAGAGCGACCCGCAATGACCATTCCTCATTTTTTGGTATATTTAGCCAACAAAATGAGAACTCAGCCCGATTTCGATATTTTCGTGTGCTATATCCCATGCTTTTGGCGTGGCCCCGGGAATCCGGACCCGGAAACCAGAAAATTTATCCGGACATTAGGGAAGTACCTAAGGAACATGTGAGAGCAACCCGCAATGGCCATTCCTCTTTTTTTGGTATTTGTAGGCATTAAAACGAGTACTCGGCCCGATTTCGATATTTTCGTGTGCTATAGCCCACGCTTTTGGCGTGGCTCCGGGAATTCAGACCCGGACCCCATAAAATTTATTCGTACATTAGGGAAGGACCTAAGGACCATGTGAGAGCAACCCTCAATGCCCATTTCTCATTTTTTGGTATTTTTAGGCATTAAAACGAGAACAAGGCCCGATTTTGATATTTTCGTGTGCTATAGTCCACGCTTTTGGCGTGGGCCCGGGAATCTGGACCCGGACCCCACAAAATTTATCCGGACATTAGGGAAGGACCTAAGGAACCAGTGAGAGTGACTTGTAATGACCGTTCCTTATTTTTTGGTATTTTTAGGCAATAAAAGGCGAATTCGGCCCAATTTCGATATTTCCGTGTGCTATAGCCCACGCTTTTGGCGTGGCCCCGGGAATCCGGATCCGAACCCCATAAAATTTATTCGGACATTAGGGAAGGACCTAAGAAACGTGTGAGAGCAACCCGCAATGACCGTTCCTCATTTTTTGGTATTTTTAGGCAATAAAACGAGAACTCGGCCCGATTTTGATATTTTCGTGTGCTATAGCCCACGCTTTTGGCGTGGCCCCGGGAATACCGACCCGGACCCCATAAAATTTATTCGGACATTAGGGAAGGACCTAAGGAACATGTGAGAGCAACCCGCAATGACCATTCCTCATTTTTTTTGTATTTTTAGGCATTAAAACGAGAACTCGGCCCGATTTCGATATTTTCGTGTGCTATAGTCCACGCTTTTGGCGTGGCCCCATGAATCCGGACCCGGACCCCACAAAATTTATCCGGATATTAGGGAAGGACCTAAGGAACCAGTGAGAGCAACCCGCAATGACCGATTTCGATATTTTCGTGTGCTATAGCCCACGCTTTTGGCGTGGCCCCGGGAATCCAGACCCGGACCCCATAAAATTTATTCGGACGTTAGGGAAGGACCTAAGGAACGTGTGAGAGCGACCCGCAGTGACCGTTCCTCATATTTTGGCATTTTTAGGCAATAAAACGAAAAACTCGGACGGATTTCGATATTTTCGTGTGCTATAGCCCACGCTTTTGGCGTGGCCCCGGGAATCTGGACCCGGACCCCACAAAATTTATCCGGACATTAGGGAAGGACCTAAGGAACCAGTGAGAGTGACTTGTAATGACCGTTCCTTATTTTTTGGTATTTTTAGGCAATAAAAGGCGAACTCGGCCCAATTTCGATATTTCGATGTGCTATATAGCCCACGCTTTTGGCGTGGCCCCGGGAATCCGGACCCGAACCCCATAAAATTTATTCGAACATTAGGCAAGGACCTAAGAAACGTGTGAGATCAACCCGCAATGACCGTTCCACATTTTTTGGTACTTTTAGGCAATAAAACGAGAACTCGGCCCGATTTTAATATTTTCGTGTGCTATAGCCAACGCTTTTGGCGTGGCCCCGAGAATCCGGACCCGGACCGCATAAAATTTATCCGAACATTAGGGAAGGACCTAAGGAACATGTGAGAGCAACCCCCAATGACCATTCCTCATTTTTTTTGTATTTTTAGGCATTAAAACGAGAACTCGGCCCGATTTCGATATTTTCGTGTGCTATAGTCCACGCTTTTGGCGTGGCCCCATCAATCCGGACTCGAACCCCACAAAATTTATCCGGATATTAGGGAAGGACCTAAGGAACCAGTGAGAGTGACCCGCAATGACCCGATTTCGATATTTTCGTGTGCTATAGCCCACGCTTTTGGCGTGGCCTCGGAAATTCAGACCTGAACCCCATAAAATGTATCCGGACATTAGGGAAGGACCTAAGGAACGTGTGAGAGCAACTCGCAATGACCGTTCCTCACTTTTTGGTATTTTTAGGCAACAAATGAGAATTCGGCCCGATTTTGATATTTTCGTGTGCTATAGCCCACGCTTTTGGCGTGGCCCCGGGAATCCGGACCCGGACCCCATAAAATTTATCCGGACATTAGGGAAGGACCTAAGGAACGTGTGAGAGCAACCCGCAATGACCGTTCCTTATTTTTTGGTATTTTTAGGCAATAAAATGAGAACTCGGCCCGATTTTGATATTTTCGTGTGCTATAGCCCACGCTTTTGGCGTCGCCCCGGGAATCCAGACTCGAACCCCATAAGATTTATCCGGACATTAGGTAAGGACCTAAGGAACGTGTGAGAGCAACCCGCAATGACCGTTCCTCAATTTTTTGGTATTTTTAGGCAATAAAACGAGAACTCGGCCCGATTTTGATATTTTCGTGTGCTATATAGCCCACGCTTTTGGCGAGGCCCCGAGAATCCGGACCCGGAACCCCATAAAATTTATCCGGACATTAGGGAAGGACCTAAGGAACCAGTGAGAGAGACCCGCAATGACCATTCCTCATTTTTTGGTATTTTTAGGCATTAAAATGAGAACACAGCGCGATTTCGATATTTTCGTGTGCTATAGTCCACGCTTTTGGCGTGGCCCCGGGAATCCGGACCCGGACCCCACAAAATTTATCTGGACATAAGGGAAGGACCTAAGGAACCAGTGAGAGTGACTTGCAATGACCGTTCCTTTTTTTTTTGGTATTTTTAGGCAATAAAAGGCGAACTCGGCCCGATTTAAATATTTTTGTGTGCTATAGCCCACGCTTTTGGCGTGGCCCCGGGAAACCGGACCTGAACCCCATAAAATTTATCCGGACATTAGGGAAGGACCTAAGGAACGTATAAGAGCAACCCGCAATGACCGTTCCTCTTTTTTTGGTATTTTTAGGCAACAAAATGAGAACTCGGCCCGACTTTGATATTTTCGTGTGCTATAGCCCACGCTTTTGGCGTGGCCCCTGGAATCCAGACCCGAACCCCGTAACATTTATTCAGACATTAGGGAAGGACCTAAGGAAAGTGTGAGAGCAACCCGCAATGACCGTTCCTCTTTTTTTGGTATTTTTAGGCAACAAAATGAGAACTCGGCCCGATTTTGATATTTTCGTGTGCTATAGCCCACGCTTTTGGCGTGGCCCCTAGAATCCGGACCCGGACCCAATAAAATTTATCCGGACATTAGGGAAGGACCTAAGGAACGTGTGAGAGCAACCCGCAATGACCGTTCCTCATTTTCTTGGTATTTTTAGGCAATAAAACGAGAACTCAGCCCGATTTTGATATTTACGTGTGCTATAGCACACGCTTTTGGCGTGGCCCCGGGAATCCGGACCCGAACCCCATAAAATTTATCCGGACATTAGGGAAGGACCTGTAGAACCTGTGAGAGCGACCCGCAATGACCGTTCCTCATTTTTTGGTATTTATAGGCAATAAAACGAGAACTCGGCCCAATTTTGATATTTTCGTGTGCTATAGCCAACGCTTTTGGCGTGGCCCCGAGAATCCGGACCCGGACCGCATAAAATTTATCAAGACAATAGGGAAGGACCTAATGAACATGTGAGAGCAACCCGCAATGACCATTCCTCATTTTTTTGGATTTTTAGGCATTAAAACGAGAACTCGGCCCGATTTCGATATTTTCGTGTGCTATAGTTCACGCTTTTGGCGTGGCCCCGGGAATCCGGACCCGGACCACACAAAATTTATCCGGACATTAGAGAAGGACCTAAGGAACCAGTGAGAGTGACCCGCAATGACCATTCCTTATTTTTTGGTATTTTTAGGCAATAAAAGGCGAACTCGGCCCGATTTCGATATTTTCGTGTGCTATAGCCCACGCTTTTGGCGTGGCCCAGGGAATTCGGACCTGAACACCATAAAATTTATCCAAACATTAGGGAATGACCTAAGTAACGTGTGAGAGCAACCCGCAATGACCGTTCCTCATTTTTTGGTATTTTTAGGCAACAAAACGAGAACTCGGCCCGATTTTGATATTTTCGTGTGCTATTCCCCACGCTTTTGGCGTGGCCCCGGGAATCCGGACCCGGAAACCATAAAATTTATCCGGCTATTAGGGAAGGACCTAAAGAACCAGTGAGAATGACTCGCAATGACCGTTCCTTATTTTTTTGGTATTTTTAGGCAGTAAAAGGCGAACTCGGCCTGATTTTCATATTTTCGTGTGCTATAGCCCACGCTTTTGGCGTGGCCCCACGAATCCAGACCCGAACCCCATAAAATTTATCCGGACATTAGGGAAGGACCTAAGGAACGTGTGAGAGCAACCCGCAATGACCGTTCCTCATTTTTTGGTATTTTTAGGCAATAAAACGAGAACTCGGCCCGATTTCGATATTTTCGTGTGCTATAGCCCACGCTTTTGGCGTGGCTCCGGGAATCCGGACCCGAACCCCATAACATTTATCCGGACATTAGGAAAGGACCTAAGGAACGTGTGAGAGCAACCCGCAATGACCGTTCCTCATTTTTTGGTATTTTTAGGCAACAAAACGAGAACTCGGCCCGATTTTGATATTTTCGTGTGCTATTCCCCACGCTTTTGGCGTGGCCCCGGGAATCCGGACCCGGAAACCATAAAATTTATCCAGACATTAGGGAAGGACCTAAAGAACCAGTGAGAGTGACCCGCAATGACCGTTCCTTATTTTTTTAGTATTTTTAGGAAGTAAAAGGCGAACTCGGCCCGATTTTGATATTTTCGTGTGCTATAGCCCACGCTTTTGGCGTGGCCCCAAGAATCCGGACCCGGACCCCATAAAATTTATCGGGACATTAGGGAAGCACCTAAGGAACGTGTGAGAGCAACCCGCAATGACCGTTCCTTATTTTTTGGTATTTTTAGGCAATAAAAGGCGAACTCTGCTCGATTTCGTTATTTTCGTGTGCTATAGCCCACGCTTTTGGCGTGGCCCCGGGAATCCGGACCTGAACACCATAAAATTTATCCGGACATTATAGAAGGACCTAAATAACGTGTGAGAGCAACCCGCAATGACCGTTCCTCATTTTTTGGTATTTTTAGGCAACAAAATGAGAACTCGGCCCAATTTTGATATTTTCGTGTGCTATAGCCCACGCTTTTGGCGTGGCCCCGGGAATCCAGACCTGAACCACATAACATTTATCCGGACATTAGGGAAGGACCTAAGGAACATGTGAGAGCAACCCCCAATGACCGTTCCATATTTTTTTGGTATTTTTAGGCAACAAAAAGAGCACTCGGCCCGGTTTTGATATTTTCGTGTGCTATAGCCCACGCTTTTGGCGTGGCCCCTGGAATCCGGACCTGAACCCCATAAAATTCATCCATACATTAGGGAAGGACCTAAGGAACGTGTGAGATCGACCCGCAATGGCCGTTCCTCATTTTTTGGTACTTTAAGGCAACAAAACGAGAACTCGGCCCGATTTCGATATTTTCGTGTGCTATACCCCACGCATTTGGCGTGGCCCCGGGAATCCGGACCAGGAAACCATAAAATTTATCCGGAAATTAGGGAAGGTCCTAAGGAACATGTAAGAGTGACCCGCAATGACCGTTACTTATTTTTTTGGTATTTTTAGGCAGTAAAAGGCGAACTCGGCCCGATTTCATATTTTCGTGTGCTATAGCCCACGCTTTTGGCGTGGCCCCAAGAATCAGGACCCGGACCCCATAAAATTTATCGAGACATTAGGGAAGCACCTAAGGAACGTGTGAGAGCAACCCACAATGACCGTTCCTTATTTTTTTTGTATTTTTAGGCATTAAAAGGCAAACTCGGCCCGATTTCGATATTTTCTTGTGCTATAGCCCATGCTTTTGGCTTTGCCCCGGGAATCCGGACCCGAACCCCATAAAATTTATCCGGACATTAGGGAAGGACCTAAGGAACATGTGAGAGCAACCCGCAATGATAATTCCTCATTTTTTGGTATTTTTGGGCATTAAAACGAGAACACGGCCCGATTTCGATATTTTCGTGTGCTATAGTCCACGCTTTTGGCGTGGCCCCGAGAATCCGGACCCGGACCCCATAAAATTTATCCGGACATTAGAGAAGGACCTAAATAACGTGTGAGAGCAACCCGCAATGACCGTTCCTCATTTTTTGGTATTTTTAGGCAACAAAATGAGAACTCAGCCCAATTTTGATATTTTCGTGTGCTATATATAGCCCACGCTTTTGGCGTGGCCCCGGGAATCCAGACCCCG
>MCJB01001861.1:0-17887 GCA_002018475.1 Nicotiana obtusifolia
CCTATTAACCATCAAAGATTAGAACTGGAATTGTAGGGATCACTCAACTTGAGAACCCCTCCAAAACTTGGCGTATGCCACTAAGTGCAGCGCTCACACGGTATTCTTTAGTAAAAGGCGAAAGAATAGTTCGCTTTGTGCTCACTGCGTGGCTGCATGAGCTTAGCATTGTGCTGAAGTAACCTTTTAAATCTAACAAGAAGTTTGGGCTTACTCTTTCTTTTATGATGTGGGAGTCAGCTCTCTTCTTCCGCTTTTAGTCTCTTCACTGTTTTGTTCAATTACTCTGTGGTTTAAAGTCTACATTTTAAATAGAAGCGACTTTGTGGATCGTTCTGCTCTGTCCCTTGATTCATTTGCCTAGTTGCTTTTAGCTTTAATTCATTTAAGGTTCTCGGTGATTTTGAAAAAGTAGATGCTGGAAGCTGGCTAGGAAGGAGGCAAAGTTAGCGGTTACGGCGGCAAAGACTGCAGCATTTAGTCGTTTATACAAAGAACTTGGGGGTAAATGCGGGGATAAGAGGCTGTTTAGGCTAAGCAAGGTGAGAGAGAAAGGCCCGCGACTTGGACCAAGTGAAGTGCACCAAGGACGAAGAAGGTAGAGTTTTGTTGGATGGGGCGCATATCCGTCGGAGATGTGTATATTTTTTTTAGTGTTTTATGACATATTAATAATTTTTCACATTATTTAACGAGATAAGCTATAATCTTACTATTCTAAATATGTGTTTGTCATTAACATTATCAATTATAATGCGACAATCATTGCATAATGTTTATCTTAAAACATGTTCAGGCTTTAGCATATAATTCAAAATAAAAAGGAAAAGTAGAATACTAATGAAAATTTAATACTGTAAAAATTGAAACTTTACAAATTTTATAGTTAAAATAAAATGAAAATATCAAAAAGCTCTTAGAGCATATGACAAGTTCTTTACATGTGACTTGCTTATCCAAAAAAAGAAAACTATATTTTATCCTATAAATTTTGAAAAAGAATTTTAATAATTTGATTGAAATTCAAATATGTTTAAGCAATAATTTGGCATAAAAATATTAAACCAACTCTCACCATGGACTTAGATCTTATTGTCACATAAATTATTTATAATAAAATCAATTTGTAGTGATTCAAGATAAGACAAAAATCTCAATGGAAGTAATAAGTAGTTTAATTTCCGACTCCTTAAGTTGTTGTTTACCATGAAGACTTGGAGAAGGAGATAAAAAAGGAAAAAACGATAAGAAGGAAAAAGAATAGAACTAAAACAAATAAAGAGTTACGAGGTACAAACTAAATACGTAGTATTATATTAATGTGTGTCCATGGGGTCTCGCCTCATAGTAGTATTATCATAAGTGCATGGCGAGAAAACTCAGAGAATCTCGCCTCATAGTCAGTCACCAATATCTGACCGTGCTGGAGCTGCTCGATTTGACCCCGCAACTCTTCCCTCTGAGAGGGTGGAATAAATCTCTCCAGAAAGAGATGTGTGAATTGGTCCCAAGTCAATGGAGGAGAACCTGCCGGTCTGCTGATAAGATAGGACTGCCACCATCTACTGGCCCTGCCCTCCAGCTGAAAAGTGGTAAAGTCCACCCCGTGAGACTCCTATATCCTCATGTTGTGTAGTCTGTCCCTACAACGATCAATAAAGTCTTGCGGGTCCTCATGTCGCTCACCTCCAAAGGCAGGAGGACATAGCCTGGTCCATCTATCTAATAGCTTCTGCGGCTTGCCGGCCGCAGCTGGTCTGGGCTCTAGTATAGCTACTGCAATTTCCTGAACTCCGCTCACGGGTAGTATATCCGGGATCTGATGTACAACAGTTGTATGCCCTAGAGACTGAGCGGTAGGGGTCTGTGCTCCCCCTCCCGCCTGAGATGTGGCTGGGTCTGCTGGAAATAAACCACGTCATAGAATCCATGAACCGCAGCATACAACCCATGACCTCCTGTAATCCTGGTGCGGACATGAAATCCACTAGGGCCGCCTCCGCTGCAGGGCACCTCGCCCTGCTCCTCAATAACAGGATCCTTCACTAGATCCACTGTTGGCACCATTGGAGAAACTCTAGGATGCCCTCGTCCTCTAGCACGAGCTGGAGCCCTCCCTCGGCCTCTGCCTCGACCTCTAGCAACAGAGGGAGCAGCTCCTCCACCGTCGGGTACATCTGCCGAGCGCGCTCTCACTATCTGTGAGAGAATAAGAGAAAGATACTTAGCACAACATCAACTGCACGATAGGAAATGAAGAAATAGTCATTTCCTAATACCCTACAGCCTCTCAAAGATAAGTACAGACGTCTCCGCATCAATCCGCAAGGCTCTATTAGGCCTGCTCATGACTTGTGAGACCTACGTGAACCTAGTGCTCTGATATCATGTTGTCACGACCCAATTTCTCCTATAGGTCGTAATGGCACCCAACGTCGCTTCTAGGCAAGCCAATGGTGAACTAGTTATGTGTTTATTCTTCTAATAATTTCAAAGTAGTTGATTTTATTTATTAAGTAGATGAGAAGTGAAAAAGTATAGTAAAGTAAGGCGTAAACTAATGAAAGAGCAAATACGGTGAAATAAATACTCAAAACCATAAAGTGTCTACTAGCATGTTTTCAAGATCCGGTGTCACAAGTGTATGAGCAACCAGTAGAGTATACAAAACACCTATGCTACTATCTGAAATAACATAGACAGAAAGTAAATACAAAAGAGAGACTGCGGGTGCTGCAGAACGGACTCAGAGAGCAGCTAACCACTATGCCTCAGGGTAACGGGGGTGCGCACCTGAATGAATGCCAGTGCACTCGCCTCAAATACTGCACGATTGGTGCATAAGTGTAGCGCGAGTACATAAACAACATGTACCCAGTAAGTATCCAGTCTAACCTTGAAAAAATAGTGACGAGGGTCGATATCAAAAAACGACACTTACTCCGGGCCAATAATTAAAATACAGAAATTCTAAATAGGCATGGAATACGTGAATAATAATAATAACACAATAGCAAGCAGTGAATAAATGATTCCTCTACCGATAATCAATTTAAAAATCTCTAACTAACACGTACTAACTCCAACAAATTTTGGGCCAATAAATAAATTATAACCTCTCAAGTCATAAATATAGTATCAAGTGTGTCGGGCTCCGAGCATTATCACGCACGATTTATGACGAGGACGTACGGTCCGATCCAGAATAATGTGTACACTGCCGAGGGTCGAACGGCACGGACCATAGATGCATCGATTATATTGCCGATGCGTTCGGCCGCCCTAAAAGAAGAGAGAATACTCTACAAACATTCAATTTAGAAGCTATCACAAGACAAATACACAAGGAAGCACAATTTCTATTGACGGTCAATTAACCGTCCAAAACTCAAAGTAAGTGAAACTCGGTCTTTACGAATCCTTTATCAAGTTTCAATATAATTTACGCACTTAAATTAACAAGTAGAGCGCAAACAATACAAGTATTTCATGATTGGGTCCTAAAACTTCTCGGACTTAAGCATGATTTGTAGCTACGCACGGGCTCTCGTCACCTCGTGCGTACATAGCCCCCAGAATTAGAAGCAAATAGTAATTTAAGCACCTATGGGGTAAATTCCCTCTTACAAGGTTATGCAGGAGACTTACCTCGTTTCAAAGCTCACTTTCCGGCCCACAAATTCACTCTAAAGCCTCAACTTGGTGCCGGACAATTCGAAGCTAACCAAATATTATATAAATTAATCAATATACACTCACAAGTTCATAATTTAGCTATTAGAGTAATTACCCAACCCAAATTAAAAGATTCTTAAAGTTCACCCACGGGCCCACGTGCCCGGATCCTAAAAATTTTCGAAGATAAATATTACCCATAACCTCACGAACTCAAATATAGAATTTCTACCCAATTCAAAATCATTTTCGTGGTTAAATCTCTTTCTTATCAAAACCCTAGGTTCTTCATGAATCCTACAAGTTTTCACAATCCTTCCTTGTTTAATCTACCTAAAACCCGTACAATTAACTTATAAATGGGTGGAAGTTACTTACCTTAGGATATTGATGGAAATCCCCCCTCCAGTGAGCTCTCAAAATCTCCCACGACTAAGTGAAATTGTGAGGAAAAAGGTCTAAGTCTCGGATTAAAAACCCCACTGCCTCCAGCGATCTCCGCTTCTGCGGACCTTGGTTCGCACTTGCGACGCCGCACCTGCGAAAAATCAATCCCAGGTGCGGTCCTAGCCCAGGCTGCCTCCCTTCGCTTCTGCGGACGGGTTTTCACTTCTGCGAACCCGCTTATACGGAAAGCCTATCGCACCTATGACCCACGCTTGGCTTGCCTTGCTTCGCATCTGCGGCCCCATCATCGTAGAAGCGAGTTCGCTTCTGCGGAACTTCCCCGCTTTTGCGGACCGCTGTCCACTCACCCCAGGCCGCTTCTGCGATCACAGGTCGCTTATGTGAGCTCGTACCTGCGGCCAAAATCACGCAGGTGCGAATGCACTAGTACTGGAGCACCAGTGGTCCCCCATACAAAATTTTTGAGTCCGATTCCAATCCGTTTCGCATTCAGGGGCCCCCGGACCCCATCCAATCGCACTCACACGTCCAACAACATAGTATAGACCCACTCGCACGATCGAAACTCTGAAATAACATCTAAAAATACGAATCGGATGCCCAAACGCATGAATCAAATTATGAAACTCAAAAACTTCTAAAAACACTTCCGCACGTTCGATTCTTATCAAATCAACTCGGAGTGACGCCAAATTTTGCGTGCAAGTCTTAAATCATCATACGGAACTATTCCCATGCTCGGAATCCCAAACAGACCTTGATATCACCATATCTACGCCAAACCAAACTTAAAGAACTTAAAAACCTTCAATGCGCTAACTTTCAACATTAAGTGTCGAAACGCTCACGGGTCATCCGAAACCCGATCCGAACACGCACCTAAGTCCAAGAATCATCATACGAACCTACTCGAACCTTCGAATCCCGATTTCGGGGTTCTTTACTCAAAATGTTGGACTAAATATCTTGAACCTCCAATGAGGTTGTCTTTCTAGTGTTTGAAATTGCAGAAAACATCACAGCAGCAGGTTGTTTGAATTTCATCTTTTATAGTTATACTACGATGGCTTTACAATGATATTCAGTGTGTTTGAATTGCTTCTGAATGGTATGAGAAAGCTTTCTCAAATAGATGATCACTAGCTGAAATGTTCCAGATAATATGTAGAACTATGTATCTCAAACTTCCAATGTAGGCATGTTTAGGATCATGCTCACCGACTGTTAAATAAAATTAGGTATAAAACAACTCATTGTGGGTTCTGGTCTATCAGACAATATAAGACCCATTAACCAGAAAATGTTAGGTGAATAATTGGGTAGGGGCCTCGCGAACGCAAGTCCCTGCTGTCACAAATTACAAATTATGACATAGGCTCAACCACTTGAAATCGACCTTAGGCTAGTACCCCTCCAAAGTGCAATGTAGATCACCAACCTAGGCAATAGGTCATATTGACCACCCATTGACCCGTCCAGGTAAGTATGTTTCAATGTAGCTCCTTGTCATTCTTCTATACACCTCCAACTCTTTGGTTTTCTTTTAGACAGCCTATGAGAAACATCTTAGTACTTGAGCTTTCCTCTATTATAACACACCAACATATGAAAACGGGCAGAATGAAATTAGAGGAGATTATTCTGGTTTTTGTTTATAGGTAGAGTTAACTTTTAAAGAAAACTTTTATAAGATTGTACTATTATAATACTACTTAACATTGCACACGAAAAGGCTATTTTAACTCTTGTTGCTTCTGACTACTTTGCTATTGTTAAACAAATACACGAAAAGTATTAAAACTCTAGCCATCTTTAAAATGCCTATCTTTATTCTTCTCAGCTCCCCATATGTAGCATTTTTCGTAAAATGTCATACTTTCAGCAAATAAAATTCTCTATAATATCAACAAATCATGTGACGTAGGGGTGACAATATGAGCTCAAACCCATTTGACCCTTTCAACTCGTCCAAAGTTGGGCTGGTCATTGACCCCGCCCATTTGTCCATCTCAGCCCATCAAAAATTGGGATGATTATTAGCCCAAATTGATGCATGAATAACTTTGCTAAAATATCTTTAAGATAATTTTTTTTTATTTGATATGTTTTATATGACCATAACAAAAGAAAAAGGGAAAAACGCATAAGTACCCCCCCCCCCCCCCGGAACTATGACCATATTTCCAACTACACACCTTTTCATTACGAGTGTCCTATTATCTCCTTAAGTTATTTTAGAGTAGAATTATTTCCAAACTAGAGGGTTTTGTGACAGTGTGTGTATTTTACTTTCTCAAAGAGAGTGAGGAGCAGATTTTTTTAATTAAATATATACTTTGTAATTTTCAATATATAACAATTATTGTTTTCGTAAAAAAAAAAAAAAAAATTATGTATTTTAAATTCAAATCCAAAAAGAGTAACCAATTATAAACAATTTGAATTAGGAAGAAACTAGTCCCCAATTTGAATTGATAATATTTAATTTTTTTAATTTTCATATTTTTATTTCAAAATTATTTTAAAACTCCAACTTGAAACTATTCCCCAGTTTGAATTGGTAGTTTTTTTTTCTTTCCATTTTTATTTTAAAATATTTTTAAAATTTGCACTTTATTGGAGCTTAATTTGTCCTAAACCCCTACACTTGTCATCTTATGATTATGCCACATGGCTTAATATGGTGGCTTTGCCTCTCCTGCAGGGGCGGATCTACCTTAGGCGAAGAAATGTTACTAAATATTTATATATGATTGAAATGTCGAAACAAAAACTAGAATAAATAATGTAAAGTGACACCATTTAACACAGGGTGCTAAGCAGGCTGTGTTCGTAGAGTGCCTCAATTCAGTAAATGGTCGCGAGTTCAAAGCTACGCAGCATCAATTTTTATTTTAAAATTTTACCTTTTAGTTCTCAACAAAACGTTGAACTGACGAGTCGAGGGTCACATTTGCTCACTCCAGCGACATAAAGTTATTTGATTATAGAAGAATGATGTTGCTTCTATAAGTAGTTCGCTTTTTTTTTTCCCTTTCCGTTCATCTTTAATCTCGACGATAAAATTTATTAAAAATAATTTGTGAAATCAAATGAATGATGAGTTTTAATTGAATGTTTGGTGCCTTATGTAGAAAAAATTATTTTTATTTCTAATATGTTGCCTTTACATGTTGCCTTGTGTTTTCATTCTGGACGTTGCTGTGTCCTTGCATTTTCTCAACACTCAAGAATCACCTTATTGCCTAAACTTCGGTTATATATGCATAGCGTTCATTCTAAATTATGTCCCTTGTGATATGCTTGGCCGAGTTCAGCTTTGCGCAATTTAGAAGCTGGTAGTAAACTTTGAAATCCTTTCCTGCTTATTCAGCATGGGCTAATTCGAAGGAAACTCATGAAAAGAGAAAGAAAAGGAAAAGAAATGGACTCAAAAGTAAAGTGTACTGATTTTGGACAAAAGGAACAGAAGGAAACTTGAACACAGATGAAGGAATTTTAGGAAAGAAAACTTACCTGAGGGAGACAGCTAGCTCCAATGATCATGACATGCATTTTGGATTGATCAGCGCAGTCCGTCCAACCAATCATGTTCAACTTGTGGCATAACTCCATACCTCAGAAACCGGCTTTTCACTTATCCCATTTCTTTGTAGAGTTGCAAGCCTGCTCGACTTGTAGTGTCCCGAAAGTTTTTAACAACAAGCTTCCCTCATTTGTTTATCCTTCAACTCACCATCGCCTTACGGTGCCCGTGAGGGTTTTCACCGATAAGACTCTCTCATTTTAAATTTCTCACGCCTCACCATCGCCTTACGGTGCCCGTGAGGGTTTTCACCAATAAAACTCTCTCATTTTATATTTTCTTTCATCTTACCGTCGCCTTACGGTGCCCGTGAGGGTTTTTACCAATAAGACTCTCTCATTTTATATTTTCTCTCATCTCATGAATGGAGTGTTGCCCTTGATGCAAAATCATGTCTCTACCTTGCTAGGCTCAGCATCATCACAGATTGATCGAAAGGGCTTCCTTTGGACCGTAATGTAGGCTTTTGGACAGGGTTAGAAAGAAAAGGGTGGCATGAAGGCTCAAAATAATTCAAGAGGAAATAGGGGTAAAATTACAACTTTTGGAATCAGATCTTTCGCATCTGAAATTTCTGCCCCAGTTTCTTCTGGGCTGGGAAATTTAATTTTTATTTTGATGAGACCGAACCGTAAGGCTGCCTACGTATCCTTTAAAAGGAATCAGGTCAAACGTAGTTCAAACATTTTCCCTTTTCCTTTTGCTTGTTTGTTTGTTTCTTCTTTCTTCTTTTTCTTCTTTCTTCTTTTTTCTCTTTTTTTCTTTTTCTTTTTCTTTTTCTCTTTTTTTTCTTCTTCTCTTTTTTCTTTCTTTCTTTCTTTCTTTCTTTTCTTTTCTTTCTTTTCTTTTCTTTCTTTTCTTCTTTTTCTTTTCCTTATTTCTGCTACTGATTCCAAAAGAGGGCTATGAAAATAATATAAATAAGGCTCAAAAGGGGTAGCAAAGGATGAAAGTGTTTGGGCAGCGGCATAAAATGCCTTCGTCATTTCAACTTTGAACATACCGAGTACAAGATACAATTGAAAATGAGCAAAGAGATCATACATAATACCTCTTAACAGCGTCAGAGTTGATAGCCATATCTATACATTTACCTTCTATGTCTGTTAAATACAAGGCACTATTAGGCAACACTCTCGTCACAACGAAGGGTCCCTGCCAGTTTGGTGCGAATTTGCCCTTAGCTTCCACCTGGTGAGGAAGAATACGTTTCAATACCATCTGGCCCACTTCAAATTTTCGGGGAGGCACCTTTTTGTTGTATGCTTTAGCCATTCTTTTCTGATACAGTTGGCCATGACATACTGCAGCCAATCTTTTCTCATCAATCAGACTCAACTGCTCGAGCCGGGTTTTGACCCACTCGTTATCATCAATTTCGGCTTCTGCAAAGATCCGAAGGGATGGAATCTTAACTTCCGCAGGTATAACTGCCTCAGTTCCATATACCAACAGATAAGGAGTTGCACCCACTGAGGTGCGAACAGTAGTGCGGTAGCCCAGTAGTGAAAAAGGCAACTTTTCTTGCCACTGCCGAGAATCCTGAACTATCTTACGAAGTATCTTATTTATGTTCTTGTTGGCAGCCTCGACAGTTCCATTTGCCTTAGGGCGATATGGGGTGGAATTTCGATGCACAATCTTGAATTGTTGGCATACCTCTTTCATCAGATGACTGTTGAGATTAGCAGCACTGTCTGTGATGATCAACTTTGGAATTCCGAACCGGCAAATGATGTTCGAATGAACAAAATCCACCACTGCCTTCTTGGTTACGGCCTTGAAAGTCACAGCTTCCCCACTTGGTAAAGTAATCAATAGCCACCAGAATAAACCTGTGCCCATTTGACGTTGCCGGCTCGATTGGCCCAATAACATCCATGCCCCAAACAACAAAGGGCCAGGGTGCAGACATTGTATGCAATTCAGATGGAGGAGAATGAATCAGATCACCGTACCTAGCATTGATGACACTTGCGAACAAAACTGATACAATCTCGTTCCATGGTGAGCCAATAATAACCTGCTCGAAGTATCTTCTTAGCCAATACGTACCCATTCATATGTGGACCGCAAACTCCATAATGTACTTCGGTCATGATAGTTGAAGCTTCTTTAGCATCTATGCATCTCAGTAGTCCTAAATCCGGAGTCCTCTTGTACAAGATTCTCCGCTCAAGAAAAATCCACTGGCCAGACGTCGAATGGTTCTCTTTTGATCACTGGTAGCTTATACCGGATATACCCCTGATCTGATGTATTCCTTGATATCCTGGAACCAAGGCTCGCCATCGATTTCCTCTTCTACCACATTACAATAGGCATGTTGATCACGAACTTGGATATGTATGGGGTCGACATAAACCTTGTCCGGATGATGCAACATTGACGCTAGGGTGGCCAAGGCATCATCAATCTCATTATGAATCCTGGGAATATGTCTAAATTTGACTGACCTGAAGCGTTGACAAAGATCATGCAAGTATTGTCGGTAAGGTATGAGCTTCAAATCTCGAGTTTCCCATTCTCCTTGAATCTGGTGGACCAATAAATCTGAATCTCCCAGAACAAGTATTTCCTGGACTCCCCATGTCTATAGCTAACCTCAAACCCAGAATGCATGCTTCATATTCAGCCATGTTATTGGTGCAATAAAATCGAAGCTAGGCTGTTACCGGGTAGTGTTGCCCTGTTTCGGAGATAAGTACAACCTATTCCGACTCCTTTCATGTTAGCAACTCCATCAAAGAAAAGTTTCCAACCTGGCTTTTCATCGTGGTCAAACTCATCAATGCACATAACTTCTTCATCAGGAAAGTAAGTCTTCAATGGCTCATATTCATTATCTATCGGATTCTCGGCCAAGTGGTCGGCCAAGGCTTGGGCTTTCATCGCGGTCCGAGTGACATAGATGATATCAAACTCTGTGAGTAAAATCTGCCATTTTTGCAAGTCTTTCCGCGGGCATAGGCTTCTGAAAGATATACTTCAGAGGATCCATGCGAGAAATGAGGTAAGTAGTGTGGGATGACAGATAATGTTTCAACTTCTGTGCCACCCAGGTCAATACGCAACATGTCCTTTCAAGCAGGGTATACTTAACCTCATAGGGAGTGAACTTCTTACTAAGATAATAGATTGCTTGCTCCTTCTTCCCCGTGATGTCATGTTCATCCAACACGCAGCCAAAAGAATTTTCCAAGATTTTCAAATAAAGAATTAAAGGTCTTCCAGGCTCTAGTGGGACCAACACAGGTGGATTCGACAGGTACCTCTTGATTTTATCAAATGCTTCTTGAAAACTCATCAGTCCACTCAGCTGCAGCATTCTTCTTCAGCATCTTAAAGATGGGCTCACAGGTTGTCGTGAGTTGAGCAATAAACCTGCTGATGTAGTTTAACCTTCCATGTAGGCTCATCACTTCTGTTTTGTTCCTTGGTGGCGGTAATTCTTGAATGGATTTGATCTTTGACGGATCCAGTTCAATACCGCGTCTACTGACCACGAATCCCAACAGTCTCCCAGACGGGACACCAATTGCACATTTAGCTGGATTGAGGTTGAGATTGTACCTGCGGAGCCTTTGGAAAAACTTTCTCAGATCTTTGGCATGGTCAGACTGGTTTTTTGACTTTATGATCACATAATCTACATAAACCTCAATTTCTTTATGTATCATGTCATGAAACATAGTGGTCATTGCTCTCATGTAAGTTGCTCCAGCATTCTTCAAACCAAATGGCATTACCCCATAATAATACGTTCCCCATGGCGTGATGAATGCTGTCTTTTCTGCATCTTCCTCGTCCATCAAGATCTGATGATACCCCGCGTAACAGTCTACAAAAGACCCAATCTCGAGCTTGGAAAAATTGTCGATCAGAATGTGAATGTTCGGCAATGGAAAATCATCCTTTGGGCTTGCTTTGTGGAGATCACGGTAATCAACACAGACCCTGGTCTTGCCATCCTTCTTTGGCACTGGACAACATTGGCTAACCAAGTGGGATATCGAGTGACCCGAATGACCTTTGCAGTAAGCTGCTTCGCTAGAGCCTTCACCAATCTCTACCATATTGACCTCTTTGAAAAGAGTTTGGAACCTCTTGACCATCTCTTCATCAACATCGACCACAGGTTCTGGGATTAAGGAGGTTTTTCGGTTTTTCGGCTCCTGGTTTGACAAAAGACTTGGAGATGTGTGGGATTGGCTTGGATAGTGACCATTCCTTCTTTCTTGGATTCTTAAACCTTTTTATATTCTCTTCTGTGGGCGTGAATCCCAAATCAAACGTACCATAATTTCCATTGGGGCATATTGGATGTGCAATACCTTGCAGAGATGATCCCAGACCCTTGCCCGGCACAAAACTATTCTTCAACATTTCAGTCGTAACCATAACAGAGGCAGAGGACAGCTTGGGACCATAGTAACACTTGAAATTCCATAGTAAATTCAACTGGCCCTATTGACAATTCAAGCATTATGTCTCCAACAGAATCTTTACCTCCTCCATCAAAGCCTCGAATGCACACACTGTTCAAGCGGATCCTTTCGGTGCCAATCTTCAGTTTTTGCAGAGTAGACAAAGGACAAATATTTGCGCTAGAGCCATTGTCTACCAAAACCCTTGAGACAACAGCATCTTCGCACTTCACCGTGAGATAGAGAGCTCGGTTATGTTCTGTACCTTCGATAGGAAGTTCGTCATCCGAGAAAGTGATCCTATTTGCTTCGAAGATCTTGCCAGCTATCTTTTTCAAGTGGTTCACTGTGATCTTATCAAGAACATGTGCCTCATTTAGAATCTTCATCAAGACCCTGCGATGTTCGTCTGAGTGTATCAGCAAAGACAAGAGAGAAATCTGAGCTGGTGTTTTCCTTAACTGTTCTATAATGGAATAATCCTTCCCTTTCATCCTCCTAAGGAATTCCTCAGCCTCTTCCTCAGTGACCGGTTTCTTTTCTGGCATTTGACTATTTTTAAATGGCTTGGCTTTCCTTAATTCTTCTGGGGCGAAACACCTCCCAAAACGAGTCAATCCTCCAGTCTTATTTACTTCTTCCTCCACTTCTTTTCCTTTGAATGTCACTATCACTTGCTTGTAATTCCACGGAACAGCCTTGGTATCAACCACCGACAGCTGGGTTACAGGTTTAATGATGATAGGGGTAATAGGGGCCCCTTTCACAACCATGACAGGCTTACTGGGAATCCCTGGCACTATCACTCTTGAGTTTTCTGGACTGGCTTCAACATCTTTTGACATCCCTTTCACGACCAAAATTGGTGGCTTCAAATTGAGCGGGCTCGGCTTTTCTGTTGCCTCTTCAACTGTCACAGGCTTTGCTTTGGTGGAATCTGGATCTTTAACCAAATTGTTTTTACTAGCCCGAATCATCATGACGGACTTATAAGACTTCTCGGGCTCCCCGTCCTTGTAAACTACTTCAATCATATGTGTCTCTTCATGTGCAGGCAGAGGGTTTTGGTTGATGTTTGGAGTGTCTGGGTTTTGGACTACAATTTGGTTGGTATCAATGAGCTCTTGGATGGCCCGTTTCAGGTGCCAACACTTTTCTACGTCATGACCTGGGGCATCAAAACAATAAGCACATCTTAGGGAATAATCAAGGTTATTTGGAGGGGGATTTGGTATTTTTGACTCAATTGGCCTCAGGACGTCCAACTGCCTTAGCCTTTGGAATAGACTGGCATAGGATTCTCCCAGCGGGTTAAAAGTTTGTTTCCGCTATTGTCTCTCTTTCCTATAATCTAGCCTTGGTCGAAAGTGTGGAACATTGGGGTTTTGGTAAGCTTGTGGAGGTGGATAGGTATTTTGTGGAGCTGGGTAGGTATTCTATGGAACGGGGGCTCGCCATTGTGGGTAGGGAGGGGTTGAGTATATGACTGTGCATGGTGAACAAAATATTGAGGTGGTCTGGCTAAGTCTTAGGAGTTTTGCGGGGAAAAGTAATGTTGAGAGGTATTATATGGAGCTTGGGTGTAGGTTTGAGGTCGGGGTCGAGGATGGATGTATTAGTGAGGTGAACCCCTCTTCCCCTGCCATGATTCAGAGACAAACATGGAAATATCTTCCTTCTTCTTCTTACCTAGCAAACTTCCGGTACCGCTCTGGATTGCTTGAGTAGTGGCTTTTATAGCAGAATAACTCATGATCTTACTGGACTTGAGTCCTTCTTCCACTATTTCTCCCATCTTTACCACGTCATTGAAAGATTTACCAATTGCTGAGATCAAATGTCCATAGTAAGTGGGCTCCAAAGCTTGGAGGAAGTACTTAACCATTTCGTCTTCTTCCCTTGGAGGAATGACTCGTGCGGCTTGCTCTCTCCAACGGAACCCATATTCTGTAACTTTCACTGGGCTTCTTCTCTACCTTGGTCAGAGATAGGCGGTCTGGAACAATGTCTATGTTGTAATGAAAATGTCGGGCAAAGGCCTGAGCCATATCGTCCCAAGTGTACCACCCATTACTGTCCTGGCGGGTGTACCATTCTAGACCTGCCCCACTCAGACTTTGGCTAAAGTAGGCCACCAGCAATTCGTCTTTTCCTCCGGCACCTCTCATTTTGCTGCAATAGCCTCTTAGATGGGAAACAGGATCTCCGTGTCTGTTATACAAGTCGATCTTGGGCATCTTAAATCCAGCAGGTAGTTGGACATCGGGAAACAAACATAGATCCTTATAGGCCACACTTACCTAGTTTCCCAGTCCTTGCATGTTTCTCAATAAATGTTCGAGACTCTGTAACTTCCTAAACATCTCCTCCTGCTACGCATTCTTGGGTGGTTTGTCAGTTTCAACATGAGGCTCCAATTGGGGAATGTAGGAGTAAGGATTTGGTATTTTGAAAGTGGGCTCCAGGGTATGGTAGTGGGTATCTAGGGCGGGAAATGCGGGTTCACTAGAGGATCGGTGGAGGGTAGCTTGTGGAGGAGGTACAAAAATAGGAGCAGTTGTCGGAGCAGGGTACGAGGTTGTTTTGGCTGGTGGAGCATGAAAAGTTTGGGCCGAAGTGCTAGGGTAATTGTGGTAAGGAGTAAAGCCAGGTGCGTGTTGCGGGGAAAGATCAATGATATGGGCCATTTGGGATTGAGAAAGTGGTGGAATGGAAACAGGATTTTCTATGTAGTTGGTGGGGAATGAGGGTGGAGGGTGTCCCTTAACCCATGCCTGATACATTTCTGCCATCTGATGCTTCAACCTCCGAACCTCCTCTTGCAATTCCGATTCTGACTCAATAACCTCTCTTGGCGGGTCTACAATCCCAGTGTCTGTTTCCTTGCTAGCCATGACTGTCAGACGCTTTGATCAGGTATTATATGGATGACTTGCCAGGATGCCAACAAACTAACCACCTTCCTGAATAAGTTAGAATATAACGGAGGACAACAACACAAAACCACCATGTTAGCGTTAGGGCATTTATCAGATAATAATATCACATTACGTGCAATGCACCTAGCAATAGGTAACAGTTCTAAAATGGCTGTGAGGGTTGCAAGGTCATATGGCATCATCCCAATTTATTTATTTCGACCTTGCCTTCTTTTCTTTTCCGACACCCTTTACCACTTTCTTCTCTTTTTGATGCAAAATGACTTGATCGAACCCGATGTAGGTTGCCTACGTATCATGCCCTTCATGAATCAGACCAAGCGTAGTTCTGAAAATGTCATGGAAAAATAAAATTCGGGATTTTCATCTAAAACCTTTTTTATATTAAAATACAATAAGAAGTACGATAATGAAAGACCCGACATGCTTGACTACACTTTACCGACCTTGACACTACTTAAAGGATTCGATATTCCTAGATAAGACATGAAAATAAGGACAACATGAGACAATCTTAAAACATCTAAATAGAAGGGATCCTCAAAGCGCTCCTGAATGCAACTGTCCTGGCTGAGATAGTTCTGAGTTATCCGCCGTGCTCAAGCTTTGTAACATGCCTCGTAGAGAAACACCAATGCTAGGAACGAAGATCCTGGCTTGTGTCCCTACCTCCTGAAGACCAACCCTAAACAAATACTGGCCCTGCTGCTCCACATTTGCTGCCAATTCCACCAACTGAGACTTTATCAACTCAAACTTAACCCTGGGATCTTGATCCGGTGCATCCTCAAAATCGACTGTCTGAGCTGCCCGCCCCCTAAGTTGTGCTGGCAATGGGGTACTGATTCCTGGTGGGGCGGACTGTAATTACAGGTACTCCTGAGTACACTCGGGCCTGCCAACATCGTTTACTAATGTATCTTTCTTCATCCTCTTTGCATTGTTCCAGTATTGTATGTACTTGATTTCGTCTACCACCCTTTTGCTAAAATTCATGATATACCTCCGAAGGTTCAAAGTTGGAGGCTCCTCGTCGTCTACCCACCTGTCGCATTACCCTGACCGGCGTATATGGCCTAACACACTTGAGTCCTATCAGCATCAGGAAAGGTTACATGAGGCATCCTACTAAGATATCGTCTAAGGGTAGCCAAAGATAGGTCCACAAAACGTTCTCGTTTGTTCTCGAACCAAGGAACTCAATCCAAGCTGTGACACCTGTTGGGTATGTGAACTTAGGAGACTTCATCCTACGCTCGATGCATACCACCCGATCCCTCAAAGCACGGTCGATGGGAAAAAGTAAGGAAGCTATGTGTAAATGCTCCATCACCCATAATTGCAGCAAAAGGTTACTTCCCTCGAAATACCTGACACCTCCCCTTACTTCACTCAGGGCTCGATATAATTTTGCTAAGATCATTGGCACGACGGTGACGATTTTGTGTTGCTTTTCATGGAATAGTGCCATTACTACTGACTGCAGACGGGTGTTAATGTGCCTCTCATCTAATGGAAAAACCAATAATTCCAACAATGCAAGGCTGAAGGCTTCGAGGCGACGTCTTTGCCACTTGGCTTTGGTTGTGCAAAACTCATCCCAGAAGATGTCAAAACCATCCCGTGGTCCAAATCTAACAAACAGATAATCCAAGGATATCCAAGACTGCTCAAGACACTTTAAATGCTTATTATCTTTTAGGCCCAAATCGTTGAGTAATCTTGTCCTAGAGTGGTCCCGAGGAAGTATCATGTTCTTGCCTATATAACTTAAGCGGGCGAGACCGGATATTTCCGCCAGGGTAGGAGTCATCTCACACTCCCCAAATTTGAAATTTAAGTTTTGCGGATCCCAATAGGTCAACATTGCTTCCACTAAGTCCGGGCGGGGTGCGACATCAAGAAGGGAAGTCAAGGTACCCAGTTTATGCATCAACTCATGTTGCTCTAACGATGAAAACATGTTCCACCATTTGACCAATTTCTTAGGAACCTTTACCACCATCAGCACTTTGGATCGAACTAGCGGATCCATACCTGAATGAAAGGAATATGGTTAACGACTCGGAACACACCACAACGCTTCCTAGTGGACAAATGCAGGACACAAGTTTGGCTATATTTATAAATCGGCCTAAGTAGCTGAATGAGATTATTAATGCAAACTCGACACAGTCAACCCTAAGCATGAGGGATACTACACTTGAAGCTTTCATGACACTAATATCCCGACAGTCATGGTCTTAAAGGATTATTTTGCGGAGGTGGGCTATTTTTGCAAACATAGACATGACCAGATGTGGCTAGGGGCGCAAACCGGACACGGACAGACCTTAGAGTGATATGACACTGACTCATAGGCTCAAAATCCTAAAACACGGCAACTGGACCACTTTTGCGAAAATAACCCTATTTTGCAAGAATGGCCGATATGGCCAAAAGTGGCTAAACATGCAAGAGTGGGCTACGACCCCGGAAGCCAAGAACCTAAGACTTACTAGGAATACCGGACCCTATGTGGGTTGCCTACGTATCCCGCCCAAGAAGACGAGAATCAGGTTCGCGTAGTTCGGAAAGATGCAACTAAAAAAAACTGTATTTTCGTTTCTTGAAAAATGATGAAAAATGCAAAGGAAATCTTGGACCTTTTCTTGAATTCTTGGCAAATGTAAAACCCCCTTTTTCGTTCTCCTTTTTTTTTTCTTTTTTTTTAATTTTAAAAAAAGAATATGAAAAAAAACACTAGTGAGGCCCTAAATACTTCATTTTCACCCTTCTTTCAAGACATCGGTCTGCCAAATGATCCTTTTACCCTCCAGATGTGACATTTAGCACATAGGATGATTAATTGT